>ML428798.1:53912-148544 GCA_005239525.1 Nicotiana knightiana | reverse complement strand
TCATGAAGGGCCATGGGGATATTATTGGATGTAATAATTCCGCTGGTCGATGCATGTTATTGGCTAACCTTTGGCATCTGTCACATTTGGATACGAAGTTCTCAGCTTCTTCTTCCATCTTAAGCGAATAGTATCCAGCTCTGATTAGCGTTTTCACTAAGAATCTCGCCCCTGAGTGATTTCCACAGTGTCCTTTGTGGACTTCTTTCATCGCAAATTCCGTTTGGTTAGGTCCGAGGCATTTAGTTAGGAGTCCTCTNCGTATCGAACCGATCTTCAAGAGTTTCTGTACCTCTTCGTCAATCACTTGGTTCTTGAATGGTCATTTCTTTCTATTCTTCTTCTTAACAGGTTCAAAGGATAGATCTTCATTTAGTTTATGAGTCATCACTTCTCGTGGGATGCCTGTCATATCTGAATGGGACCACACAAAGCAGTCTGCGGTAGCCTTTAAATAATCAATTAACTTACCTCTTCGAGCGAGGCCTAGCCTCGTGCCTATATACACTTTCTGCTCAGGCTTTTGTTCAGATAATGGAACAGCTTCGAGCTCATCCGTAGTTGTTTTGATGTGCTCATCTCTCTCCGGTTCATGAATGACGTTTGGTCTGGAATCTGCATCTGTGTGGTATAGTACACCTTCTGAGGTAACTTGATTCTCCTTCTCGTAAGTATTTTCTTTCATACCTGTTTCAGCAATAATACCTTCCGTACCTATTTGGGTAGTAATTTTTTCCATGCCTCTTAGAGCGGCATTACCTTCTTGGGAGATTCCCTTATCTCGTAATTATTCCACATCTATTTTCTTATTTTAGTGTACCATAGAGTTTATATTTCTTGCGGTCTGCTAATCGCCTTTGATTTGTTAAATCCCCCATTCAGAGGGGAATTTAATTACCTGATGCAACGTGGAGGGTATCACTTTCATGTCATGGATCCATGGTCTTCCCACGATCACGTTATAAGCCATGTCAGTATCGATGACTTGGAACCTGGTACTTTTGATCACCCCCTCAGCATAAGTGCTAAGCTCAATTTCTCCTTTTGTTATAACCGTAGAGTTATCAAACCCTGATATGGCTCGTGCCCTTGGGATTACTTGATTCCCAAGTAGCATTTCCTCCACGACTCTTAGCAAAATGATGTTGACTGAACTGCCTGGATCAATCAATACTCTTTTTACGTTAGTGTCATGAATAAGTAAAGATATTACCAGAGCATCGCTGTGCGGAAGCATTAATCCGCCGATATCTGTATCATTGAAGGTTATATCATCTTCTTCAATATTTTCATGAGCCCATTTCCCATGTGTAATTGTGAACTTTGTGGTTGTTTTGCAGATCACTCCATTTACTTCTTCATCTCCGTGTATCACGTTGACGGTTCATTTTGGAGAAGGAGGCTTTGGAGGCTCCTGCCTATTCCTCATATATGCCTGTTTACCTTTATCACTAAACAATTCTGTTAAATAGCCCTGTTTCAATAAATTTTTTACTTCACCTTGTAAAAATCTGCAATCCGCAGTTTTGTGCCCATGATCGTTATGGAATTCACACCAGTGATCTGGGTTCCTTCTACTTGGATTTGACCGCATCTCTTTGGGCCACTTAACCTTGTCTCCCATGTTCCTCAATATTGAGACAAGTTCAGTAGTACTTACATTAAAGGTATGATCCCCAATTTGAGTACTACCTCTAGGTCATTCATCTCGATATTTTCTGGATCTAGACGAGGATGAGACTAACGTCTCTTCCTTGTGGTCTATCGTCCGACCTAGTGTTTTTGAACCTGGGGCGAATATCGCGTCTCGAGGGTCCTAAGTAAGGATCGTACCTGTTTTTACCTGGTCTTCTATCTGATTCAGGACGTCTGGATCTGGAATGATCTTCATCTCTCGAACGAGCAATGATATCTTCTTCTATTCTGAGTTTAGTACTTTACCTATTATATACATCGTTCCATGTTGTACCGGGGAATTCTCTTAGACTTTCCTTAAGTCGTTTCGTGGCTTCTAAGCTTTTATCATTTAGGTTTCTTGGAATTGCCATGGCTGCCCAATTATCAGGCACCCTGGGTAACTGCATTCTTTCNCTTGCAAATGCCATGGCTGCCCAATTATCAGGCACCCTGGGTAACTGCATTCTTTCTCGTTGAAACCTGTCTATGAACTCACAGAGTAGTTCCGTGTCTCCTTGTTTTATTTTGAATATGTCTTCCATTCTCTTCTCAACTTTTTGTGCACCAGAGTGTGCTTTTATAAACGAATCTGCAAGCTCAGCAAAAGAGTCAATAGAATTTTCAGGGAGAAGAGAATACCAGGTTAGGGCCCCTTTGGTAAGTGTTTCCCCAAATTCCAACTGCAAAGGAGCTGGAGATTAAATCATATCTTTTTCACCTTGCTGCTTCTCTCCTCCACCAGTATCACCAGGGTCTATTGGATCTTTGGTAGGTGTTTTATGTGTTGGAATGGTATTAGGGTTAGGGTTAGGGTTCATTTTTGGATTGGGGCTAAGAGGGATCATACTGCTCGATCCTTCTATTTCCTTTGGCTTCTAATTCCCTATTGTTGTCATTTCACCTGTCTTCCCCTCCTTCTTGTTGACATTACCATTGACACTGACTTCTTCACCCCTTAAATTTTCTTCCTCCTCCATATTGGCATTAGTATCATCTTCATCACCCTCCAATAAGTCCCCTTCATCAGGATCATCTTCCAGTTGGTCACACCATAATCTTCCACCCATAAAATTGATTTTTTCTTTCAGAACTCTCTGCTCAACAATTGCTTCAGAATCATTAGATTGTGTTGGTATTTCCTGGCAAGGTTGGTTCATTACAACATTGATAGTAAAAGTTCTATTCACCCATTGCATTGTTGTCTCCTTCATTGTTTCATGTCCCTTCTCCTTTTCATTATTGTCTTCATTAATTACACTTTGCTCCTTGGATGCTCTAGTTCCAAATGAACTAGGAGTGAATGTAGGTACTGTAGCATTCAATTGTTTCCCATTCTGTACATTGTTTGCATTGACTAAGGCTAGTTGATTCTTACCATCTACTTCATTCTCCTCAATCTCTAGTGCAGCAAATTTATTTGTTGTTTGAATCTGATGTGAACTTTCACCTCCAGCCAAAATAATTTCCTTACCTCCATTAACTTGTGCTTGTTGAAATTTCTCAGAATTTACTGTAACAATTTCCTTTCCAGTTTGATTTTTCCCATCAACATGCTTTGCACCTTTTCTCATCCGGTTATCTCTCACTTATTTCCATTTTTCTCCTACATTCTCAACTACCTTACCACTTGATAGAATCATGATTGGATTGTTACCATTGTTTGTGGCAGTACCCTTTGTAGTATTATCTTGTGTCTTCTTATCAGTTTTTACAAACAATTCTGGATGTAGTCTCCAACAAGTTTCTTCATTATGACCTTGAAATTTACATTCCTTGAAATACTTAGGAATGTAGTCATATTGCACTCTCACCCATTCTGTTCTAGTCTTGCCAGTACCCTCATCTTCAATGTCCATTCTCACTCGCTTAGGTAGTTCCTCCAGTAGGTCTACTTGTACCTTAATTCTGGCACAACTAGGCCTAGTTTTGTTCACAGTAGCCATATCCAAATGTAATGGGATACCAACAGCTGATGCCAATGAGAAAAAATACTCCTTCACAAAAAAAGTAGGTAGGATATTTGGAAAAAAATCCCATGCCATCACCTTAGGAGTTTCTTCACCAATCTTGAACTTAGAATCATATATCAAAGGTCACCTTTGGTATTCATAACCATCTTTAGCTTTCAAATAATATGCACCCTTTGACGTAAGATTAGTATAGTCTTCCAACAATGTAAGTCTAATCAACACATGACGATCTCTTAATAACCGAATGTTACACTCACTTTTTATTCCACATTGGGCTGGTAATATACGACGAATCTCCTGCAAATCTGGCCAGCCATAAGAGAATTTTCCTAGCACTACAAACTGAAGTCCCTCAATGATGTTCATCCTTTCCACTTCTACTTCTGTCCATCTGATTAACGGTTGTCCATGGAGATATTCAACCGGTTTCATTGGAATTGGCTCAACTATTTTTGTAGTTGTGTTCGACGTATGCATGGCAGTACTTAATGCATTAGGTTTAAGGATATTTGAGTAGTTTAAGGGCTGGGTAGTATTGTTTGTTGTCGTGGGGGGTTGTGCAAGGCTGGTGGGAGGCTGCCCAGCCGGCAGGGGTGGGTTTCCACCGGCCAAATTGTCCATGGCAGCGATGGAGGAGTTGATCGCCTCAAAATCGCCTGGAAATCGCCAGAGCTTCTCTCTCCTGCCTCCCTAGGGTTTTTCCCACATAGAATTTTGGGCAATCTTGGCCGTAGCCTTGGGATCATATACCCACTAGAGGTCATTTTTATGGTCCCTGCAGCTGTTGTTTATTTTCTAAATTTTATAAAAAGGCATATCTATTAATTAATAAAGACACTGATTTGGTCACTTCAATTATCTCACAATTATCTCACGAGAGAGAAATATATTGTATAGACATATGAAGATAATTTACTACTCGGATTGTGAAGTATTTATTTGGAAGGCAAAGTCATAAATTGCATAATATATGCAGAAAAAGAGGGTGATAAAATCACAAATGTCTTGCCAATTAATTGCACAAGTTTTGTATTTACAGATAATAAAGCAGCTTCAGCAGTGAAACCTATATATACAATAGCTGCTTCTCTAATAACATTTACATCATACCAGAAATATAATACACCACATTCACACAACGAAAATCATAAACACACTTGGTTTGGCTCCAAATCTTAATTAAGCAGTTGGATAAAAAACATCCATTGCTATCCCACAAATTCCTTCTTTAGCACCAATGTCCCTTTCCATCATAACATATCCGTTTTCAACCAAGAATTCTTAATCAACCAATACTTAGTAGGATCAATTGGCTGATTTGCAACTGCCTTTAGAAGTGATTTTTCATTAGTTTTTGGGACTTTTTCATAGCCTTTAATATCAGGTGCATGGGGGGATTCTCAAGTTCCATCAGCAGCTTTGTTTTAAATTATGAATTCAAATGCATCTTTCATATAACCACACCTTCACAACCTTGATCTTTACCTTTTTTGTCAGAGTCCAATTCTTGTTCTGATAAAGATATCAATTTTCCAGTGGACAGTTTTGTTATTCCTTATGTTGCTGCTATTGCAGAAAATGCCCAACAGCTTCCTATTTTTTGAAAAAGAAACAAAAATTAAATAATAATACCAAAAGAAAAATTATAACTAGAAAGAATTTCTGAACTTGGCTATTTTCTTAATTTATAAACACCGATGCCACTAAAATTCCTAAAATAATTGAGTTTTTTTTGCTAAGAAGTCTTTGATTAAAAGACATAGTTAGGATATAGAACATTGAATTGGACGGTATGTCCCAGTTCCAATTACATCAAAATATAAAAGCGGTAAGATAAAAGTTTGTGGATTTGCAAACCATAAAACATCATTTGATTGTTGATCAATTTTTTCATTCCCATACTTGGCTAATGCATCTGCCATTTCATTACCCTATCTGAATATATGGTGTATCATGGTCACCTGGAGTTCGTTGAGCATCGACCTGAACTGAGGCATGAATTTCTTGGCCTATGACTGCCACTGGGTCTACTGTGAGCTCATTTGCACGCCAAAGAAGGACTATCCCTCCTGATTGACCATGAGCTGCTACTTGAATAAGATTAGTGAAATCAAATTCTTATAGGAGAGCAGGGTGATCTTGCATTTTTGTCTCAGTGGACGGATTATTCCATCTTAGTAGGAAGCATAGATTCCTACGAAATTCAAGTCCTTTAGCTCCCCTACAATTCCATAGCATTATCTTCATACGATGATCGTTGTGATGAAGACCTCACTGGGTTAATGATAGTTTCAGGTGCGTGAGCAGATGTGGGGTTGGTAGAGAGCCTGTGGTAGTATGTTGTTGTTGAGTGTTGGTATCATCAATACAACATATTTGTCCTCCAATGAGTGAGGGTTGAGTCTCACATTCAATGATGTTTTCTCCAAGCGAGGTGGGATGAAGATTAGAAATTTTCTTTCGATATTTTCTTGCATGGAGATCGTGAGAGAGTTGTTCAATGTCAATGACTCCATGAATGTCTCCAGAGAGTCTGTCTCTCCTTCTTTTCATGGTTATTGTTGATTTTCTTCCATTGGTGGTGAAAGTGATGCTGTGAGTGGATATATTCTCATTTGAGCTTGATGATGTAATTGGGTAGTTTCCTCCCGTGGTTGTTTCTGAGGCACAAACCATGGCAAGTAATTGTGAGGTGGGGATGTATGCAAAATCTGGTAGTGTTGATGAAGATGCATGTTCCATTGATGGTTATTGAGTAAATGCGTTTGAAGTTCCAAGATGGTTATCTCCTGTTAGTGTAGGATTTGCATGGCTAGATCATGCTGCATGGGTATGTAAATGCCTTGTTGGATGATATTAGTGAGAACTTCCGTGTTGTCCATTAGAATACCTGTTTGTTATTGAATGAGGTTGATGTCTGGCAGTGAGGGAGATGGTGTTGGTCGTGGTGGTTGAAGAAATATAAGTGGTGCATGAAGGAGGTTGTGATGGTGTTGGGTCGTTGGTGATTATGGTGATGACGCCTGATTGTGTTGTAAAAGAATTAGAGGTGGTAAAGTATAGTGGTTGATCCAAACATTATTGTGGTAGTGGCGTTGTGTTCTGTCTGTATTGCGGCGTTGTTGGTGATGGTGGCGAGGATACATTGTCACTGGATTTTTGGTGGAAGGGTACTTGTTGTGTATCAATTTTTGTATTTGAGTTAGTGTATGTGGGATTGATATTTGAAGGGGTTTCATTTGGGGAGGAGGTTGAGGCTTGCGTGTGATGTTTGGTTAAGGATTTAAATTATGTTGGTTGGAATTGTGGTGTCTTCAGTGGAATGATTATGGAAGTGATCAATGGATTTTGTTTGGGTGATTTTTCGGCAGTAGGGGTAGTAGCCGTGTGATGAAGTATGTGTTGTAGAGGTAATTTTGGTACTGTGGTGAGAGAGTGCTCATGTGTTCTGTCGTTTGAGGTCGGAAGAGCATTGGGTGGTAGTGTAGATATTATAGGATTTATGAATAGTTTGAGTAGTAGTGGTAGTGTTATCATTGAGATTTATGGCAACTAACGGTGGTGATGTTGTTTCATCTAGGAAATGTGAAGTTGTTTTGGAAGTTTGTGGTTGGAAGTTAGTGTTTTTTGTTGTAGGTTCTATAGGGTGTTTGATGGTATGGGAATGAGGAGTAGAAGTGTTGCTCTCATTTGGTAGGGAAGGTGTAGGAGACAATGGTTTGATAGAATGAGTAGTTTGTTTATTTATTTTATGGGATTTTTAGAGGGATATGTTTTTTTTGTTTTAGTCGTCTAATTAGAGGGTGAGTTGGTTCATCCATGTATGTTAGTTTAGTAGTATTGAATATTGGTATGTTTGTGTGATGAAGGGGAGGTGATTGGTTGGTAGTGTTGAGTGCGACAATTTTATTTTGCATGTAGCTGTGATTGGTATATGGGGGAGGGGGGAGGCAATCGAGTCTAGGGCATGCATGGTGAGGGGTTAATTATGGGGTGGGGGGGCTCTAGTGGTAGAGGTAGGCGTGGTGTAGAGGTCTGGATTTATTTTAGGGTTTGTGTAGCAAAATATATTGATGAGGGTTATATTACTGGGGGTGGCATTGGTATTGTGGATGGTATTAGGAGCATGGGTCTCTTCTTGGCTATAATTGAGATTTTTGTCTTTATTTGGATCACTTTTGGAGGGATTTTTGTTGTTTTGGTAGTTTAGGGATGAAGTTTTTTGAGTGGATTTGGAATATGATATGACATTGTATGCCATTGATCATGAGAATTTAAGTGTGTAGTGGTTGAGGTACTTGTTTGTGTGGTTGTGTTGGTAGCAGTTTTAGGCGTATTAAATTTGCTAATTGGACAAACTAAACTTGTATGCCCTAGGTATCCAAAGTTAATACATATTGAAGTGGCATCTTCATAATGAATTTGCTGTAAATGTGTTCCTAGAAGCACATTTTTTGGTAGGGGTTTATCAATTGGTGCTAGAATGCAAAAATGAGCATAACGACCTCTAGTGGTTTGGATTGTGCATGTGTCTATCTTTAGCAGCTTACCTATGTGATTTACAATTGTTTTGAGTATTTTTAAGTCATAATACTCAGTTGGTAACTCTTGTAGGCGAATCCAAGTGGTGGATATGTTGATATTTGCAATGGTCGGGTTGAATTTGGGTTCCCATATGGGATCCAATAAACCATGGTCCTTGGTGCAGTATTTTGTTGTAGTTGTCTAAATTTGAGATTTTTAGTAGGTAGTATTCAAAACCTAAGTCAATTAGTGTAAGTGGTTTCGATAACTGCCATAGTTGTTCTAGTTTCACTTTTAGGACATGGTAATAAAGGCTTGTTTCCAAGGCCGGTATAGCCTAGTTTTGTCAGCTTTAGTGATGAGAATGAAGTGAGGGTTGGTGAGATTTTCTATTTCATCCTCTAGGGTTAGTTTGTTTAATAGATGAGCTTCAAAATCAGTATGCATGGTGCTAGGCTTGGGAAAAAGTTTATCACGAAAACTTACATTTTCAGATGTAGCCGGCATATTGATTGAGTTATCTGATTTTGATTTGTGATTGCTTCGAGTCAATTGGTCGATTTCTTCTTCTGACATTTGCTGATCTTGCTTCGTTTGCATGTTTGTTGATTGGCTAAGGTAGCTTTCTCACTCTAGTTTTCTAGTGAGAAGGAAGAGAAAAAGTCTTCTCGCACAATTGAGTTTCATAGATGGGAAGCTGCCAAACAACAACTTTTGCCTTTTGGTAAAGCCATAAAAGAAATTTTTCCCCCATATCAGAAATTTCTATTTTTTTTCATTGAGAATATAAATGTACATTGAAAATTGAATATTGATATATTATCAATTGACCAATAATCAACATTGGGAATACTCTTTCTATAAGAAATAAAAATCCCAGTCACAAGTATAAGACACATATTTAACATTTACAGTAGTTGCTGTTTTGATTCTTTTGATATGAGAATATTTTTGAAAATAAAAAACTAAATTAGGACCATAATTTATGGATACAACAGTATTTGAGTCAGTTGTTTCGCATACATAGTGTATTAGTGAAAAATAGACACGCCATATAATCAGTTAAATAACAACACACGTGTCAGCAAAGTATTAAGGAAGCAAAGAATGACATGTAAAAACTTTCGGAGCCAAGCATAATAGTACCGTACCTAATAGTCTCAAAAATAGACATAAGAGAATAACCATGGATCTGACAGAAAATATCATTAATACGTATAAGGGAAGAATCCACTAATCCCGAATTATACCAGATTTGTCATCCTTATGTCATCAATTATGTAACGCACAATAAATATAATACATGGCAGTAACGGGCAGAAGTTGAACAAGGCAATCGGTAACAAGTAGGATTACTATTTAAACTCCTATTCCCTACATTGTATCGTCATATGAAAATTACTCAATTATTCTCTCAATCACATTATTCAATCTTATTGTTTTATTTTTGGCAATTCAGTATTTAGCTTACATGAAAGAAGTGCTACCAACATCAATAAGATTTTTATTTTATTTTATCTCTCAATTATTCTGTTCAATTATTATTCATTTTTATGTATTGTTTATATTTGAAAGGGTGAGTTAAAACGTTTTTTAGTCTCCAAAAGATAAAATTAATTATTTTGACCATACAAAACTAATTTTTGGATGAAACACACAATAAGCGAAAAATCACTGCATGTAATATCTCATATGTTTTATATCAAGAATCCTATGGAGCTATATTTTTAAGAGAGAATTACACATAAATACAATCTACACACGTACATTGCAACATAATGACCTATATACGACTTTGCAAAGTAGTACCCCAAAAATAATAGGTCAAGATTTGTTAGGTGTTATCTTGACTTTCATACCATATTGGATTTTCTTATCTCTGGAAGGAAATGGAAACATATTTACCATAATTGAGTTTTTCTTTTCCTAGAAGGAAATTATAAATCTCTCATATTTGACTAGTCATTTTTCTTGGAAGAAACGGCTCGGTACTTCTATAAACTAAGGATCCTTTCTTCTCATTTAGTAGCATTCATAATGTAGCCATAAGGGGTTTGAGAGCCATGTTTAGGGGAGAACTTTACGGGACAAGTGTTAATGTGATAATCCTGGATAGTCCGGGTAAAACAGAGAATATTGAGAATGATCCCAAATTATCTAGTAGACTGTTGACCCTCTCCAAGTCCAAGAACGTCCAAGGGATGCACATTAAGGAGGTGCATGTTCTTCACCAATTGACTAAAAGATGTTTGGAGAATTACTTGGAAGATTCATGCAAAGAATACCATATTTGGAGTCTTGAGAATTGAAGAATCAAGACCTCAAGTCAAACCATGTGAAACAGTTTCACCAACCGCCGGCTACGGTTCATGAGGGGCCTGAAGAGCTGAAGAAAATAAGCTTCTGTAATTCATCACTGTTCAGCTGTGTGTTACGGTTGGGCTACGGATTGGCCTGGCGAGATTTTTTGAGAAAGTAACTTTGAAACTTTTCATATTTTACCCATTGATATTTATTCATTAGCAACTTAGCATATTTTGACATAAGAAAACTCTTGAGAGAGATTTGGAACCTCTTGGTTTGAGTTCGACTTTGGATTACTTGTTTTCAAGACTTGGGTTCTTCAGGATAATCTTCTTCTCTTTTCTTTATATCCAGTTTCTAATTTGTCGTTCTTGGGAGGCACTATCGTATAGTTTTTCGATTGTTACTTGAGACGTTCACTTAGGGTTCTAGATTTTTCTTCTAAATTTTATTATTCAGACTACCTTTGATTATCTTAATAAAATCTATCATTAGCTTTGCTTTAGTTATTGTTATTTTTATATTCTGTTATTTTGTTTATCTTGGATCGTATCACTATGTGTCACTTGTGTTTGCCTCTTTATGGTTCGAATGCATACCTTAATTGGGAGAGCAAGGTGGACGATGTCTTTGCATATTATCCATGTTCGAAAAGTAAAAGATTGGAGCTGGATACTAAAGCACTTCATGAGAATGCTTATTTGTGGTGGTACAACCGTGAAAAGCAAGTTTCATTTGAGAAGTAAGTTTGCACCTTTGAGTTTAAAATATATGGGATACAAGAAGAATGAGACTTTCAGGAGAGGAAAATCTATTTCTTTTAATTACCCAATAACATCAAAGTATGGAAGCCTTCCAAAAGGAGAGCTTCTAACGAAAAATTCTTCTTCATGTTTAACCCCATATGCAACAAACAAAAGTGAACAAGTGAGACAAAAGAAAGAAAGGAGTAAGGGAATGACAATTCACAATTTAATAGAGGAAAAAGGAGAGGTTGAGAGGAATAATATGAGAGAGATGTAAAAAGAGAAAAAATTGAGTGAAAATGGAGAAGATAATGTTGCAAAAGAAAGTTTGAGCGAAAATACTTCTTTTCTTCATTCTGACTTGCTAACACCTTTTTTTGTCTAGTGTGTATTTCTCTAATGTGCAGGCCTTAAAGGATACCTTTGGAAAATTGGAGAAAACCATGCAAGATGCCACTATTGTAAGTGACTATCGAAAGCCAGAGGATACAACACTAAAGCATAATTATCCATTATTAAGCGTAAGAAACAAAGGTAAAGAAGAACTTCTGGGAATAACTCGAGGTATAATGGCTAATCATAACTCCTTTTCTTTGAGAGAATTTAATTCTCGTATAAGTGCTTGTGTTAGTTGTGATTCTTGTGAGCCTAGTGAATCTTCACTTTTCATTGAAAATCATGAAGTTTGTTTTGGTGATTCAGTAGTTGAGCTCAATAGTCGGGATAAAAATCACCTTGATGAGTCTGAACTCGACGGTCTTATATGGGGTGACCTTGTGAATAATCTATTTGAAAGAGGAGGGGAAGTTGAATGTGCACCTTATCCTGAGGGGATTGACGCTTTAAGTGGAGGCATCACTCAAAGTACTAATGACCATGACATTGTTGATTTTTTGTTTCAACTTCATAGTAACAATTATGTTGTTGAAAGAACTTCTTTAATGAGTGAGTTCAAACTTGTTGATTCTTCTTCTCATGAGACTAATATGCTGCAATGTGATGAGAGAATGTCATAAGAAAGTTGAATGAAAAACGCAAAGAGAGCTCGAGGGAGCATTATCTTCTCCATGTATTAATCCATTAACCATTTCTTGTTTAGTATATTTCTCCATTTACACAGGAATTTGAAAAGGATTATAAGGAAAAGGCCAATGATTATAATACGAGTGGTCAAGTTAAGGCGTATTATTCTAAGCCCTTATGGGATGATGAAATAAAACAACAGGTTTCCAATAAGGAAAATAAGGCCCATGGAGACTTTGATTACATAGATACCACGGGGATTGAGTTGAAAGAAGAATATAGTGGTTCAAATTAAGAGGAGAATGTCAAGACTGAAGAATGCAAAGATGAAAAGGGAAGTAAACCAATTGACATTACTTCTACTGTTTATATCTTTACCTCTTTAGTTTCTAATTTTGACGAGTCATGCTCATTAGTTTATGCCAAGAGATCTATGTTGAAACTAGATTTAGACCCTTTTGAGGATGTCACGACCCAAAACCAAACCGTCGGATGACGCCTATCATGGAACTAGGCAAGCCACTACTCAACCATTTCAACACAACAAAAGCTTTGAAAAATAAGGAAGCAATTAATATTTAAGGGAAACCTTTTAAAAGCAGAATAAAATTCGAAACTCAATACAAATCTCTCCCAAAACAGAGGTGTCATCGAGTACATGAGCATTTATACAGGGATATAGCCTAATACAACGTCTAGGGAATAAAAACTGAAGTATAAATGAAGATAATGAAGGAGGGTCAAGGTCTACGAATGTCATGCAGCTACCTTGATAATCTCCGAAGATCCTGACTCCACAACTCAACGACCGCCATGACCGGAAGCACCTGGATATATAATATGTGCGGATTTGACTACTTATTAGCGCCTTTTAGCTTTCATTTTAGTTCAAAGGTGTTTAATTGCGTTCCCAAAAACTGATGAAATATACTTACTTGCAGGAATATTGGAAAATGAGCTCCCAAGATGAAATCCAACTCAAGAAGGAGTAACCTGAACTCAAGGACAAAAATAGGCACAAAAGCTTAAACTGTAGACATCAGATTATCATCTGCGACCGCAGATTGTGAAGAAATCATATCAGAGACTTGTGGAAAGTGCGGTCCGCACATGACAAGTGCGGCCGCAGAAGCTAGGCAAGAGCAAAAGTTCAGAGAACCTGCATATCAAGTTCAACAGAAGTGCTGACCGTACAATTATTGTGTGGCCGCATAAGATCAGCTACGCGGCTGCAGTCACATTTTTGCGGTCCGCAGAAAAGCCATGTGCGATCGCACTAAGAAATGTGCGGACCGCAGAAAGAGAGAAGTGCGGCCGCAAGTTTCCAGTCCTGTCAGGCTGAAGCAAAGTGCAGACCACACATGGAATTGTGCGGCCGCAGAATCTCCAAAAGGGCATTTTGTCAGAAATTTCTAGCCTTATATAAATAGAAGAGTTCTATTTTTTAGGCCAAGTTTTGACATCAGCAGCTATAATAGCCGTTTTTCTTTACTCTCTTTAGTAGTTTTTGCCGTTTTGAGCTTCTGAACGTAGATTTTATTATTTTAATTATCAATATGGGTTTAATTATAATTTCTTCTTTCATTTTTTCTTCTTAAGAATGAGTAGCTAGATTTTTACTAGGGTTCTATTATTGCTTGTTTATGGTTGGCTATATTGTCGTGTCCCACTTTTTCCGGGAGTTCGTGTTTCAACATACTTTAGGACAACTCGTTTCCTTTTGGGAAAAGGGTATGGAAATTGAAGAGTCGCCAACTAACGGATTTAAGGTGTGTTAGGGCACCTAATGCAAGTAACTCATGAAAACGGTTTGTGTTATCAGAGATTGAGTAAGGGCTTGAAATTACCTTGAGGGGAATGTGTTAGGTACCCTTCGAGATCCACAACGGTGGGTCCCAGCCAAACTTATTTTGTGAATTATTAATTTGACAAATAAAGCAGCCTAAGCACACATATGTATAAAAATAAGGGAAGTCCTAAGTCTATTAGCCTATAGGATCACATATGTAAAATACCCGGTAAACCTTCCTCAACTAGAGGGGTTACACGTGGCACTAGCGCACAAGTCATCATATCCTTTTACCACCCAATTACCCTCCCCTTAGCGGTTTTAATTAAATGAACTCTATGTGTGCATTACCCCTCCCTTCCTTATGGACCTGGAGGTGTTTAGGACCTTTAATTTAGGAAGTTCAAGACTCTCCTAAGGTGTTTAAAGGAGAAAATCTAAGTGACAACAAAGAACATATAGGACTTTCAAGTAAAAGAACAATTAAGGGGCTCATGTTTACCTCCACAAATAAACTGATAATTAGCACGTTTCAAACGACAAGATTTCAAATGTTTCAGAAAGGTCTTAGAACAGGATATCTCGGTGAGCATGACAAGAAGAGAATATGCAGCATTGTGTTAAGGCGAAGTGATAGAAACCTAATCAGTTTGCCTACTGATTTTAGAATCTGCTGAATCTGGGCAGTTCACAAACAAGCAAAGCATAGTTTTACAAATTGCAAGGTTTCAATTATCCTACAGGATTGCCTGGGCGTGGAATATGATATCTAATTGTTAATCAGGGTCTTAATACTAACAAGCAATTTTAAACAGGCAGTTTGAGCTCATTATGTCCTATAGGCATGCTGTCGAGGAGCTGAAAAAAATAACATCTAACGTAAAATAACTGGTTTTATATATTTATCTCTATAAGCATGATATCTAGGTGTTGGGACTGCTTTTTATATTATCTAGACATAGACGTGGTATTCAGGTGAGTGCAATAGAAGTCTTAAAACATGGTTTCTAATGCACATAGAAGAACTTCATGAACATGATTATTATGAAGCATTAATACCAACCTAGTGACAGGATTTCTAAACAGACATGAGTATGCAGAACTTTAGAAAGCAAAAGTTTAGGACAAATGACATAATGCACCTATAAGCATTGTTTTTCTAGGGCACAAAACAATCTTATAGCCATGGTTTATAATGCATATATAATCACAACAATCCTAGGAGCATGATTTCTACCCGATTTCCCCATGAAAAACATATAAAAGTCCCTCCCATTTTACTAATATCCCCAATATCTGTTTTACAAGAATTATTATTACAGGCCAAGAATGAATGAATTACACAAATAAAACTACTATACTATAGGGAGCCTGGATGGGTCCAAAAGTAAACCTGGAGAACCAGGCCTTCAACCAAATCCAAGGTACCAATATCTCATAGTGTCCAAGAGAGTATCCTGGTGCGTCAAAGTTCTCAAAGGTCTCAGGGACCCCGGGAAATGCTCACACCAAGGATCCTTCAAAGAAAATAGTTTTTGTGCAGTGTGGGAGAGCCAACTTCAGTGTGTTAGAGTTCGAAGGAGTCTCACGGACTCCAAGGCAGTGCTCACACTGGAGGGGAAAAATCCTAGATAATTCTAAGCGTAGGAGTGAAAAAGTAGTGTTTGGAGAGTAGAAATATTTTGAAGAAAACAATTCAGAAGTGAAAACAGTTTGGAAGTGAAAATAGTTTAGAAGCATTTTGAAAACAAAGGCTTCGGCAAGAAAATAGCAAACATAGTCATAAAGTTTTAAAGCAAAGTTTCATATTTCCTAGATTTAGCTTAGTTCATTAGTTAACACTAGGTTGGCGCATAGCATGCTGAGATCAAACAACTACACAAATAAGGGGTAGCAAGGGTTAAGGACATAGAAATCCTTAACCAAGGACACATGAAACCAATCAGAAACAAAAGCATGCTGATCAACACCAAGAAAATTGACATATTATGACAGCCAACTTCCATAGCACTCAATAGGATCTAGTAATGCTAATTAGAAGCAATAGACAGTAAGCACATAAGTTTAAAGAGCCAGAGCACATAGAAAAAGTAATCATACTGACTTAAAGCAGTAGACAGGAAGAACATAGAACTTAAATGGAGGGGTGGTCATGCTAACAGTTCATAGAGAGGATAAAGATTTAATTGCACATAAGTGGTTATACCATTTGAGGTCAATAGACCTAAGTAAGCATGCTGGTTTAAGGCAAAAAACAGGAAAGGATTGAATCTTAAAAATAGAAATAGACATGATGATTAAAGCAATAAACATGAAACATACAATGTGAAACACATAAATAGACATGCTAAGTGAAATACAAAAGAGGCATGGATTCAACAAAAGTAAAACAACAGATGAGAGAGCACATAGGTTCAGGCCTCATAGTATAATAAACGACATTAGGAATAGGAACATACCAGTTAAAGGAAGAAAAAAATAGAAGGTGAAAGTATGCAGAATCCAATGATCTAGCCTTGGCTTTCAGCCGGCTAGACAGCACAATGAACACAAGCAGCAGAGAGATGAGAGCAAAGTGTGTGGGTATGTTTGTGAACTATTGTTTTTTTCTTAGAGGTAGAATAAGAGTGTATATATATCAATTAGGGAGTAAATCAAAATAAGGTAAAAAGAATCACAGTTCAATCAATTAGAAGCCATTAATCAATTATGGAATCAATTCCTGTAGGAGAGTCCGAGATAGACCCCTTAATTGGGGAGTAATCAATTAACGGTCATAACAGGGGGTTCAATTAAGGTAAGGACTCAAAATCATACCATATGGGGAGCCAGTAAAATCCCAAACCATACAGATAATTAATTAAGGCAAGTATAATCAGTTAAGGTCACAAATAAGGAAACAGGTAAAAATCTCAGCAAATATTGATTTTAACATGACAAAATAATTCAGATTCCCTAAATAGAAATCAATTAAGACTGGTTCACAGAAATAAACGTAATAACGGAACAAAATTGAAGAAATCAATATAACAAACAGAAACATCTAGGGTTGAAGAATATACATGAGAATTAATCAAGATAGTGAAGAAATATTTAATTAAAACACTGAGAAGTTAGAAAAATCTTTGAGGAAAAGTCTGGGACGAACCCTAATTTCAAAAAGAGCAAATGAAATCGAAAAAGTTAATTAAAATAAGAGATTACTAAAGGAAAACACCTGATAACACTAGAATCACTTCAGATCTATAAAGATCTGAGAAGATTCGACCAGTAGAGAAACTAGGGTTTTCAAAAAATAGCAGAGATGAAGAGAATTGGTCAAAAACCCACGGATTCATACTAAAAGCAAGAGGAAATCCATACTCACAAACAAAAATGGCCTGAGACTGGCCGATAAACAAGTTTCAGGAAAGAACAGGTTGAACCTTCACGAGATTCTTCTAAGGACTCATGAAATCAAATAGCCAGGGAGTATATGAGACTAGTGGTGGTCGGAGAATGCACGGAAACACTATAGAAGGGAGCTTCTCACCAGTGACGGCGCTTAGGGTTAGGGTAGGTCGAGAGAGAACTGGAGAGGTTAGGGAAACGAGTGACGGAGGTCGAAGAGGAATGAAGAGGGGGGTTAGGGTTGGTTGAATTAAAATGGTAAGTTTAATCGTGGACCGTTGATCATTAAAGATCAACGGACACGATTTGATGGGGGTTTGGGTCGAGTAGATACAGAGGGATTAAGGGGTTTGGGCTGGTATTATTAGGGGTTTGGGCTAGTTTTTAAAAGGGTTTTGGGCTAATATTTGAGGGGTTAGGTCTGAAAATTGAAGAAATTAAGAGGCTATTTGTTACATACCCAATTTAATTGATAAAAATAATTAACAGGTTATAAAAATGATTTTCATACGTAGAAATTTCTTTAAATAGTTACTCAATATTTTAAAAATACACCAAGCTATTTTCTGGCAAGATAATGTAATAATGCATGCATGGGCTATAATTGCAACGTTATTGCAATTATAACCTAAGAACTGTAAATGTGGCTATTTGTGAAATAATTTAAGCTTAATATAAATATAAATTGCAAAATTGAACCATGAAATTGTTATAAAGTCATTTGTAATGCAGTTAGTAATTATTTATATAAATAAAAATAATGGGATAAGTTAATTAAAATCCTTAAAAATGCAGAAATTATGGAAAAATGTTAACTGATGCTAATGCATAGTTTTGAAGTTATATATGTAATTCTGAAGATATTATAGGGAAAAATTGTGTATCAACATGTATAATATTTAGCCTTGTTCTTACTTTTAATTGTAGAATGAATGGTTGCAAACATTAGTTCATCCCTATTTGACTTGGTCTCTACTTGAGAAAGAGAGACTTAGTCTAGGAAAACTTGGCTAACAAGGAATTGGAATAAATCAAGTGATTGATAGTTCCAATTAAAGGGTTGAATCTAGAGATAGTAAAATCCGGCTTGAGCTTTGTATCAACCGTTTTGTTCAATACCCATTTGGACTTGAGAAATCCAAATTGGGCAAAATCACTCTCTAACCGAGAGGTATTGAGTGGGTATTCGAGTGTTGATAGATATAATACACCCTGACCAATAAAATAAGCTTTAAAATTTACAACCCGTTAGGCAAACACCTAGGTGAAGGTCATAGCCATAGGCCTTTTACATCATTTGAAAAACAACAACAAAAACAATTTCTTAGTTTCATTACTTAATCTTGCAATCTTAGATTAGAATAGACATAGAACAAACATCAATTTTTTGGAAGAGTAAATTGAGATAGTTGACACTCATACACTGCAATCTATACTCCTAAATCCCACGTATAGCTCCATGTGGAATTCGGCCCCGACTCCTTGTTGGGTATTACTATTGCAATCGATTGTTTCATAACTTTGAATTGAGGTATGAAATTGGACGAGGTCAATCTGCACACGAGGAGCAGGGTATAGCGTGAGTAACACCAACTAAATAAGTAACAAATTGTCACGACCCAACTACAGGGTCATGACTAGCACCCGGGCCATACTTACTGAGCACCAACATACATTTTATCTAACCATCCTTATTATCTTTAAGGGTCGACTAAATCAATATAAATGGTAGACATGGATCATGAAAAACCAACAATGAAAGATAATGGCATGAACAAACATAACATGGGACGACAAGACTGTCAAGAAACTATATATAACGTACGAGCTACCTGTCGCGCACCCTTTTTTCCTCTTCCTCGCGGAATATCAGGTTTATGACATTGGTTGGGAAAACTCTTTCCTTTTGGGAAAGGGGTTTGCATATTTTGAAGAGTCTCCACCTAATGATTTTAACGGCGCATTAGGGCACCGAAGGGGTTCAATTATAACTACGTTGCTAATCAGAGATTTGGGTAAGGGCTTAAAATTATCCGAAAGGAAAGGTGTTAGGCACCCCTCAGGATCCACAAGTGTGGTTCCCGGATAAATGGTTTCGTGAATTTGTACAACTAGCAAATAACAAGTAAAGGCTCAAATAAGAGGGGATTTAAATCTTAAGCATGCAGATGTTTAGAAAATGATAGAGATGATTACGAACTAGCGTATACAGGTGTACTAGGTTTATAATAATATGGATCACATCAATGCAATACCCGGTAATCACTCCTCGATGAGGGGCTACACGTGGTATTAGCGCACTGGTCATCATATCCATATTCTACCCTTCCCACCCCGTGAAGATAATTAAAGTATGTGTTGGTCACGGACTTTATAGCGTGCTATTACCCCTCCCATCTTATCAGTCCTGGAGGAGGCTAGGACTACTATCCTAAAAGGAAGTACTAGGTTGACCCCTAGGTTTAAAGGACAAGATTCTAAGCGACAAACAATGACAATTAGGACTTTAGATAAGGGGAATACAAATAGGAGCAGATACGAGGCCCAAGTATTCCTTCACATATTATGCACATAAATAGCACGACTCAAACACAAGTAAGGCCTTATTAACTTCAGAACCTAATGCATGATATCTAGGTGAGAATGCAATAGTGAGGCAGCTTTATTACTAATTTCAGAGGATGAATTTTATCAGTTTTCTTACTGATTATAACCATTAATAGTCAAGCAGCAAGTATAAAGGAGTATGTTTCCAGTTTTAATAGATTTAACACCTAAAGCTTGCTTAAGTGTATGACAATACTCAGTAATTACTCGATTATGAAGGAAACTATTACAAGTTAGTTTGCCTAAACATGTTGTACTTAGTGTTGCAAAAATACAAAACTATTACCAGTTGTTTGGAAACATGTTGAAATTATTTTTTAGGGGCCTTTTTCATGCAATCAGTAGTTAAACTAGGTGTTGAATGAGGTCCTAAGACATGATATCTAATATGCACACATAGGGATGCAAAATGGGTGGTATGCATAATTCCTAGGCAGGATTTCTAAATGCATAAAGTCACAGTATTTGAACATGCTATGCAACAAGTATGATGATGACTTGTTTATTAGCGCATTATTATACTAAGAATGATTCCTAGGTGTACCACAACATTACATCGATATTAGAACTGGTTTACATGAATAACAGGTTTATATTAACGATTAATCCTAGATCATGATTTATATATGATAAATGATAATTCCATAACAGGATGCTGAAACAGTAAACGTGGGCCTAAGAAACAGGATATCTAATGCGTGATATGCTTGCATACAATCAGCCCTAAGCATGAATTTCTAGTGCACACGTAAGAAATGTAAATCTAGAGGCATGGTATCTACCCTTTACCATGGATAATCTATATAACTACCCTTCCCTTTTCACTATCCATTCCCCAAATATTTGTTTACAAATTATTACAGGCCGGGAATTATGAATTACACAACCATAGGAAAATAAGAAGTTACTTCTATAGGGAGCCTTCAATTAGGCCTAGATCTTCCAAACCTCAATGCCTTTGGTGTTTCATAGCCTTTCATAGTCTGGGTGTATCAGAGTTCCCTAAGGACCTCAAGGGCTCCCGGGCAGTGCTCACACCCAGACATAGCCAAAATAGAGTTAAACATGTGCAGTGTGGGAGATGCCATCCTTGTGTGTCATAGTTCAGAGGGAACTCAAAGGGTCCCCAAAGCAGTGCTCACACGAAGGGGGCTGAACTTAGGCTTCTAAGAGTATATGTGAGAGTGCCTTTTATTTTTTAAAAGGGTTTAAGTAAGAAAACAGTTTTGAGAAAGGGTAAGTAAGAAAACAGTTTTGAAGAAGGAAATAAAAGCTTAAAATCACACAAAGGACCAAGGATAGTCCAACAATCACAAACATGGGTAATGGGATTTGAGGGAAAAATACAGAGCATGTGAGGGCAGACATGTAGCAGGCAGATACACACATAGACATACAATCAGAAACTCCTAAGGGTCTAGAGGATTAGGGGTACAGTAAAGTACTAGGTTATATTAACAACTAAGGCCATGGTTAAACTAATGCACCAGCCATAGGCATGTAAGAAGTAGGTGATAAGTATACAGAAACATGCTGGTCATAAACAAATAACGCCTAACTTAACATGCAGAGGGAGTTCAGGATCCTAGATACATGCTGAAGAATAAGAAAAGTAAGTTGGAAGCATACATAATTACAACAATAGTAGAAACATGTTGGTTTGAGGACTGAAATCTAAATTAGAACATACCAGTGAAGTGAAGAAAGCAGTAACACAAACGGAAAAGTAGGAGATGCACAATAGTTAGCCTTGGCTTACAGACGGCTAACTTAGAATAGTAGTAGTTAGCACATAAGAGAGAGCAAAGAGTCTTTTTAACTGTGAGAGAGATTTTTGAACAGATCAGTTCGTGTGTGTCTGTGTCAATGAATTAATAGAGTATATATATCACTTGAAAGATGGGTAGAAAATGAGGTAAAAAATCAAAATTAACTAGTGATTGTGGGACTGAGTATCAATCAGAGTGAAATCAGCCCAAGTACTACCATGATTAAGGGAGTTATTCAAACAGTGAGTAACAAATAAGGAAAGACACCATATATAGCTTAAAGGAATATTCAAACAGTGTAAGTATAGCAGGTAATTAGGTATCCCTTAATTGAAGGGGTTAAACCCAAACGGCTAGTAGGTAAAAAAAATAATTAAGGAAAGTGCTTATGCATATAACAAAACAATTTCAACCCAATTAAAGTAAGAAATTAGGACTAGGTTCAGAAGATATCAATTAAGGAAATAATAATCACTTAAAAACCAATCAATTATGTAACAAGGTAAGAAAATAAAGTCGAAAGTCAATAAGAACATCTCATAAGAAAGCAGTAAAGCTTTTCAAATTTCAAGGAATCAAGGGGTGCAAACAAAGTTGCAGAGAGTTAGGGATTCGAACAAGAGAAAAAAATTAATTAGGAAAATAATAGGCAAGAAAAAGCATAGCAAGGTAAAGAATCACACAGAGTTAGGGATTCGAGGCTAGCACACAATTAAACGAGCAGGGAGAATTAAAGAGTCACAACCCTAGTGACTATAGTAGCAAAATCACATAGGTTTAGACACAAAGAAGTAGCACTAAAGGGATTAAACGGGATGAACACAATACAAGAAGAAGAGAACATAATCAGAAACCCTAATGAGCAAAACAGGGTAAAATCACAAAGACCTTAAACATTTACGAGAAATAGGAGTTTATGCATTTAAATGAGCATATCAGTCATAGGTAGACTTAGAATTTAGGAAAAACTAGGATTTTCAGTAAAATAAGTTAAAATGAAAAGACAACTTCAAATAAATCATTGAGTCATAGAAAGAAACACAGAATGATATTAAAAGCGGAAGAAAAACTCATTTTTTGAAAGAGGGGTTATGAAACCCTAATTTTGAAATGAAAGATCGTTTAGAAATAGAAAGGTTTATCGAATGAAACATGTAAAAATTCATATCATACACAGATCTAAGACAGATCTAAAAGAAATTGGAAAATATTAGGAGATAGGGCTTCAGAGAACCCAGAGAAACAAGAAAACCTCAAAACATTACTGATTTAAACCCCACAAGTCATAGATCTTACTCGGACGGCCGGAGGTGGCCGGAGAATGGTGAGTATAGGCCCAGGGGGGTAGGTGAGTTAACCGAGGTCTCTTGAAGACCTTAGGGACAGCAACACTAGCGTGAAGGAACCATAGGAGGCAGGAGGATGATGAGGATTTCATGGTCTCCGGTGGAGAGGTGGCCGGAGAAGACAAAGGGCCTCATCAGAGGCGGAGAGGAGACTGGNGGGGGGGGGGGGGGGGGGGGGGGGGGGGGGTAATTAGGGTTTAACTATGGTAAGTGAAATCTGGGCCGTTGATCTAATTTGATCAACGACTCAGATTGATCAGGGTGTTGGGCCGGATAGGAATTGGTTTGGGCTGGGGGTCTGTTGGGTTATTCAATTGAGTTAGGGATTAGGCTAATTTTAGGCTATAATTGAAATAAAAGGGGCTAGCTGTTAAATACCTAATTAAATTAGATAAAACAATTTACAACAATAGCTAATAATTGTTTAAAACGGAATTGATGCTTAGAAAATAAATTAAAATGACTGATTAGCATTTAAAAATAAAAAATGACTAATTACTGAATAAAAATAGTATAAAACATATGATTGGGCTATAATTGCAAAGTTATTGCAATCATAGCCAAAGAGTGCCAATTTGTCTAATTGTAAAATAATTTGGTCTTAGTAGGACCCTAAATAATGAATTAAATCAAGAAATGCTTTTGAGATTGTTTGTAATGCAATTTTGTAACTAATTATTAGAAATAAAATACTGGATGAATAAAAATAGATTAACAAAAATATGGGATATTATAGAAAAATACTAATTGCTATTAAAGCATGTTTTTGAAGGTATATATGCAATTTTAGAATATTGTGAGAAAATTGGGTGTCAACAGCTGCCCTTTTTTACCCGGGAAGGATGAAAGAGTTGTCGGGTAAAGATATGATGGCCAATTTTGACCGAGCGAAATGATTTGGAGAGATTTAGGCCGCACCCTAGCTTCTGAGCTGCCTACATATCCCTGGTTTTACAGGAATCAGGTCGTATGTAGTTCAGGAGCCATCGGCAAAGTATACCGATGAAGTTTCACAAGGACGGATGCAAAGTGCAGGGTTGGGTGGTCAAGGGCTTATTGGATAGTTAGGAGAACTGGAGCGTAACCGCTCCTGCTTGGATGGCTGTTGCTAGCCAGATTACTTGTAAATGAATAACAAGCATATATCGTACGTAATTTAAACATGATGCAAAATCTCATTGGACCATGAATGTTGTTTTCGGACAGTTGAGGATGACATCCTTAGACCATGATGTCCTGGGCCATGAATCCGTTTATGCGGGATTCGCGGGCTATGAAATGATGTTCTCGGGCCATGAATATGGTGCCTCCGAACCATGATGCCTTTGAATAATGATATGCAAACTGATAAAAGAGATCCTTAGGCCATGACATAGTGTTCTCGGGCCATGAAGATGGTGTCTCCGAACGATGACGCCTTTGGATAGGTTGGCGATATTTCAGCCCATGAAAATGCAGTACTATGATGCTAACAAGACAGAGCTTAGTCTTGTGAATTTAAAAAAGGGCAGAGCTTATCCCGAAAGGAAACAAAGTGAATAATGATAGAGATAGTGATTTCTTTGAAAAGTAAATGGTAGGCAGTGCTTAGCCTCGGAAGGCAGAAAGGTAGCCTATGCAATATGCGAATGCAGATGGAGGTAGAATTTAACCTCGGAAGGCAGAAAAGTAGCCTTATGCAATATGCGAACGCAGATGGAGGTGGCGTTTAACCTCGGAAGGCAGAAAGGTAGCATTATGCAATATGCGAATGCAGATGGAGGCAGCGTTTAACCTTGGAAGGCAGAAAGGTAGCCTTATGCAATATGCGAATGCAGATGGAGGTAGAGTTTAACCTCGGAAGGCAGAAAGGTAGCCTTATGCAATATGTGAATGCAGATGGAGGTAGCGTTTAACCTCGGAAGGCAAAAAGGTAGCCTTATGCAATATGCGAATGCAGATGGAGGTAGCTTTTAACCTCGGAAGGCAGAAAGGTAGCCTTATGCAATATGTGAATACATATGGAGGTAGCATTTAACCTCGGAAGGCAGAAAGGTAGCCTTATGCAATATTTAAGGAAGGACGACAGAAATTCTTAGCTGGTGTTAAATTGCGGTAGAGCATTGTGATAATGAAGCATTATTTGTGCTGATAATAAGTGTTGGCGTGACGAGTTTGAGGAACGATGTTTGTACTCGGAGCGGATAATATATTTCGGGGCTTTTTGCAATTTGTGCTTGCATCCAAAGAAAGATCGTGAGTTTTGTAAAGGGGAAAGTTTAGTTTGCATTCCTGCTGGCCCTGCTTGGCTCGTTTGCTTGATCATGATGATACTGTCTGTGTCATTGGGGTAGTATTCGCTAAACAAGCTGCTTTAGAAAAAATAAATATGCATGATTTTGTAAGATATAATATATAATCTAAAATAGTTTTAGATGAACCAATGACATGACACGGTCTGAGACATTACGACCTCTCTTGCTGTGGAATTTTGAGGGTCCTCCTCAAAATTATGCCCCAGTTTGCTGGGTGGATGCCTCTGACTGTTGCTCGTGCGACGACTGGATGAACTTGCTTCAAAATTTTGAGGGTCCTCCTCAAAATTCTGCCCCAGTTTCCAATTGCGGGGAAAAATGAAGTTTTTATTGAATTATGACCGAACCCGTAGGGCTGCCTACGTATCCCCTCTTAAACGGAATCAGGTCAGGCGTAGTTCAAATTACATCACTGAGGAAGCATAAATATTACACATAGTAGCGCTTGACTGCATCTAAATTGATCGGTTTCGGCCAAACTTCTCCGTCCATTTCTGCAAGTATGAGTGCTCCTCCTGTCAGCACTCTGTAAATCATGTACGGACCTTGCCAGTTGGGAGAAAACTTCCCCTTGGATTCATCTTGATGCGGAAAGATTTTATTTAACACCAGTTGCCCTTGTGTGAATCATCTCGGCCTGACTTTCTTGTTGAAGGCCCTGGCCATTCTGTTCTGATATAGTTGACCATGACAGACTGCATTCATTATCTTTCCATCTATGAGGCTAGTTGCTCATAACGGCTCTTTACCCATTCTGCGTTGCTGAGCTCAGCTTCTTGTATAATTCTTAGAGATGGGATTTCAACTTCGGCAAGAATAACAACCTCAGTACCATAGACTAGCATATAGGGAGTTGCCCCTATTGAGGTGCGGGCAGTGGTACGGTATCCCAATAAAGTGAATGATAACTTTTCATGCCACTGCTTGTGCATTTCTATCATCTTTCTTAGTATCTTCTTGATGTTTTCTGAATCTCCCAGGTGGATGCTTTCAGTCTCGTCCAGGTTGGACTTAGGTCTGTTCTCAAAATTCTCAACTTCTTTGATGATCTCTTCAGGTATGTCTCCTTCCTCTGAATCAATGTCCTTTTGCTGCGTTGTCTCGTTGCATGTCACAATCATCGGTTCATCATGACAAGTAATAGTAATGTTGTATAAATAAAGTAATGAGAGAAAACAATAGCAATAAATATTAGATTCGTAAGAGAAATTTAGAAGATGCTTTGATAGATTGAATAACTGTTTTGTACATTAAAGATCTTTATTGCAGAAATTGAAAAATACAGGAAAAGGAAAATCATTTAATAAATAAAAAAGTAAATAATGCTTGTTTTAGCCTTGCTACCCCGAGGCTCGTCGGACTTTGGTTGTCTTGATAGACCAGTTCTTGAGATATGCCCCCTTGATTACAGTCTGTATGGAAGGTCCTTCCTCCCCCTCCCCCTCGAGAACAACACATCAATCCATATCTTCATCCTCTAGGAAAAAACTCCGCATTTGCTGCAAGTGTTTCTTCCTCGTCTGAACCGTAAATAGTGCCGGCCTACTTGAAAGTCTGCTCAAGATGAGGTATCAGCTGCTCCAAAGGGTAATAGGGACTGCGCCAAGGTGGCGACCAGTCATTGAATTCCTGCCAAGTGTACTCATACCCCAGACCGAAAGTGGTGCCATGCTCTTTGAGCTTTATGGGCTTCGTGATCCCTTTGGAGGTTCTTACCGAGCCCTTTGCCTGGCTCATATCCTCTCCAGTTCAGGAGGCTCTCAATCTTATTATCCCACCACTTGTCCTTATCGATAGTATTGACCCGTTCAATGTGGTGGTAAGTTCCTCCGCCTATCTTCCTTTTTCCGTCAATCACCGGAATAGTTTGACGACTATAAATGGGGTTGCTACCATCACCATGAATAATCACCTCTTGGTGGTTCCACTCGAATTTTACCGCCTGATGTAGTGTTGATACTACGACCCCAGTAGCATGAATCCAGGGTCGTCCCAACAATAGGTTGTAGGATGGTGGCACATCTATCACCTGGAAATCCACTTCGAACCAAGTCGGTACCATCTGTAGACATAGACTGATCTCCCCCATGGTGGACCTCTGAGAACCGTCAAAGGCTTTCACATTGATCGCCCCATCCGTTATCTCATGTAGCCCTTTACCCAATTTATTGAGTGTTATCAACGGACAGATGTTAAGACTGGAACCTCCATCGATCAAGATTCTTGTGATGAAATGATCTTTGCATTGCACGGTGATGTGCAGTGCTTTGTTGTGCCCCAATCCTTCCGGTGGTAACTCATCCTCATGAAAAGTGCTTTTATGACTCTCCAGTACCTGGCCTACCATATTGGCCATTTCCCCACTACTGATGTTTTTTGGCACATATGCGTCACTCAACACTTTCAACAAAGCATTTCTGTGTGTTTCAGAATTCTGCAGCAGAGAGAGGATGGATATCTGTGTCGGTGTCTTGTTCAGCTAGTCGATGACTGGATACTCCTTAGCCTGCACCTTTCTCCAAAGGTCATCGGGACCTGTTTCGATAAGGGAAGGCTGGTTGGCAGCCTGCTTGCGTGACTCGGCCAGATGCTCAGGGGTGTAGATCCTACCAGTTCTCGCCATACCCTGTACTGTGATAGCTTCCTCAGACCTGAACTTGCCTTTCCTTCTCGCCTCGGCTGTGTAGTCCCAAGGGATAGCGTTTGAATAGAAGGGTGGCATGGTTGACATTGCCACCGGAATTGGTGCAGCCATCTTTACTTCATGGAATGTGTGTTTGGGGTGGCAAGACTGCGACCTCAAATGAAGTTGGTGCATTTTCTGGAGATACAAACTCAACTTCAATTAGCACTGGTGGCACTGCTTCAAACTCAAATGGTATAGACATATTCACCTCAGCGACCTCAGATGGCTAAATCTAGACTATGATCGGCTTGAGAGTGACTGCGGGTTTCTTTGGGACATCGCCTTCTGCGATCAACCCGATTGACCCATCGGGATCCTAATCATCTTATATTTCAATCATATGGATACCTCTACCCTTATGGTCTGGCAGAGGATTATCGCGGATGTTTGGAGCGGGGTCCGTTGCCACAATAATCTTGTTGTCAATGAGAGCCTGTATTTTTTTCCTTCGGAGAACGGCATTCTTCGATGGTGTGTCCTTTCATGCCGGAATGGTATGCACAGGATTTTTTTGGGTTAACCCAATAAGAAGGGTTCTCAGGGGTGGCAGCAGGGATAGGTGTGACATAACTAGCACCTTTGAGTTATTCATACAGCTGGTCAATGGGTTCGGCTATGGCGGTGTATTGCTATGGAGGGCGGCGATCAAAATTGGGACAAGGTCTAGGGAAGTTTTGGCGTGCAGGGGGTGATTGTAAATGGGATGGATGGGAATTATAAGTGTGGTAGACAGGAGCGGGTTATGGATATTTGAGTGAAGCAGCTTGATATGTGGGTGGTGGATCTTGGTAGGAAGGTGGTGGAGTTTGGTAATTTAGTGAGGGTGCTTGGTAGCTCGGGGTTGGATGATATGCGAGTGGAGGTGTCGGATAGGTTTGGTACTTGAGCGGGGACTTGGTTCTTTGTTCAACCATTACGGCTCCCACATCTCTCTTCTTAGACACACCACCGGACTGTAGAGCCTTGTTAGTGGCTCGCAAGGCTTCAAAATTTGTAACCATACCGTTTTTAATACCTTCTTCAATCTGCTCACCAAATTTGATGATGTCAGAGAACTTGTGGCCCTCAACCATCATTAACCGTTCATAATAATGCGGGTCCTGAGACCGGACAAAGAACTTGTTCATATGTTCTTCCTCTAGAGCAGGTCTGACTTTAGCGGCTTCGGACCTCCAACGAGTAGCATACTCGCGAAAGGTTTCTTTAGGTTTCTTCTTCAAATTTTGAATGTAGAACATATCCGGTGCGTTCTCTGTGTTGAATCTAAACCTGTCTATGAAATCAGACGCCATGCTTATCCAGCTTGACCATTTCTTGAGGTCTTGGCTGATATACCAAGACAGTGCATCTCCTTTCAAACTCCTCATGAACAGCTTCATGCAGATTTTTTCATCCTTTCCCACGCCAACCTATTTGTCACAATAGGTCCTCGGATGGACTATCGGATCACCAGTACCGTCAAACATTTCAAACTTTGGAGGTTTGTACCCCTCGGACAGTTCGATATCAGGTTGGATACAAAGGTCTTCATAATTCAAGCCTTTAATCCCCTTGGTTCCTTCAACACCCTGGACTCGCTTGGTCAGTTTCCTAAGCTCCTCGGCCAGGTTCCTGATAAGTAAATCCTTTTCGTCAGACTCGAATGCCTGTGGGATAGGCGGCATGGAGTGGGTCATGGTTTCCACATAGATGGGATTGTTATAGCTGTGGAAATGGTCTTTTATGGGGTTTTGGGGTTCTGGGATGAGTAGTGGAGTGTTATTTGAGGTGTGGCAAGCATTGCACTGCGTCGGGAGAGTTTGGTTCTTTGGGGGAGTGGTGTGATGGTGAGGTGCGGGATGATTTTGCTGTCTTGGGATTTTTTGTGGAGGTTCGGGGTTTTGAGCATTTGGAAGGTTGACATCAGGGACGTTGAGGGAAAATGACAAATTTGCTAGATTCCGGACTTGATCGAGTTCTTCCTGAAACTTCAACAATTTCTGTTCAAGTGGTGACATCTTCTCATGCAGGACCTGAATACCTCGGCCATCAGTGGCCTCTACCCATTCAATCACATTCTCCTTTCTGATGTCGCTGGACTCTTCCATCTTACTTTTGCCTTTGTCTTTGCCCTTAGGAGGACTAGGGGGAGGAGTAGGTGGAGGGCTCTTGGATCTGGTGCGATAGGCTGATGATGCTAGAATGCACGAACTAACCTTTTGGGGAGGGGAGTAAGAAAAAGTAAAAACAAAAGGTAACCAAGTCAGTGAGGAACATGAAAAGAGTATTGCAGTATTTAAACACATAATGCGGAAGTGAAAGTGTGTCCTAAGTTGGGAACCTCTTTGTGCCCGAGGTAGGCCTAGCGACAAATTGATTTGGAGAACTTAATATGCTAAATGCCTTATTTTATTGATAATAAAAATAGACAAATCCCAAAATGATAGACGCAAAAATAAAAGTCACTAATTACATTGATAGAAAAATAAAGACATTCCTATCTACTTGGTCCCAGAAGGACCTTCCCCAGATTCGGCATTCTTGCTTCCTTCGAGCAGCTTTCCCAACTCGCGAAGTCCCAACAATAGGTAAGTTATGGCTAGGTATCCCCCTGCAGCTCCCTCCGCTTTTTGACAATCTTCAACTCTTTTGATGAACTTTTCTTCCAAATCGATTATACCTTGCTCCAAGTACCCCAGCCTCTTGTTGGCATTGATAGCCATGCCCTTCCATTCCTCGATCAGTCTTTTGTTGGACTCATGTATCTTGTGGTGATCATCCTCATTTTCCTGGATCCTACTAGTTGAACTTGACTTGTGCTTCAGCCCTTTCATCTATAACCCTATGACCTAGGACGTACCTGGCCTGCTCTAACCACCCAGATCCTCTTCTAACCAACCAAGATAGAAAGGTGTATAACCGACGTGATACATGTCTGGCTCGATGGTGCCTTTCTCAAGTAGAACCTTGCAGTGCCACAGGTGTTGAGTTTGGCACTTGTGAGGACTGTCATTATTTTGAAAGTCAGCTCGAAGATGGCTCATCTTCTCGAACCTACGGATGACTTGCTTCCTTCATGCTTGCCTTATAACTCGAAGAGGGACGTAAGGGTATGTCCCCCTTAGACCAATCAGTACCAGAAATTATGCGTCTCGAGATCGAATGATGAACTCATCTGTTGGAAACCATTCAAACATCCATTGAACCTGTTCTCCAGTCAAGTTATTAAAAACCTCAACCCATCCTTCAGCATTTTCAGGCTGAGCGAACATGTCAGGGATATAATTCATTCGCTTTGGGTGATGGAAAGCGATGTGGTCATACCACATTCGACGGTGGATGTCTTGTCGATATTCGCCTTTTTGGAGATGTTCCACGAGCCAGAGTTGAAGTAATAAATTGCAACCTTCGAAATGCTTTGCTCCGTGTTGACACCTTTCTAAGGTCCGATATATGTCTGCAACGATCATGGGCACAATGCTGAAATATTGCCCATTTACCCCTTCCATTATGGTCTTAGTTACCATGGCTAGCCTGGTATGGATCCTTCCCTTCTTCATCAGGAACACGATCAAACCCAAAAAGCAAACCATAAACACGAACACTCGGTGATGGACGTGTCCCAGAGAGGTGATAGCAAATTCATCATGGTAGGTACGGTATGATTTGCTGTAGCAATACCTTTCGTACAACTAGTCAAAAGGAATGTATGAATCCTCCAAACATACCAATTTTGCGTCCTTTTTCAGACCCATCATTTTGAGGAAACTTTTACATGTGCGGTTCTCAGGCATCAACAACCCCGGAGTTTCCCATACTAGGTTAGCCAGCCCTCCTATCTCTTCTATCAACGGTGCCATTTCGATGTTCCCAAAGCGGAACACAGACCTTTCACGATCCTAGAACAGGGTAGCAGCCTCTGCTATCATTTTGTTATGCTGGATTTCCAGAAGATATGGTAGATTACCCAAGTGTTTCCTGACAATAGCTTTGTCGCTAGAGTGCAGATCCTCCCACCAACTCAACAGTTTTGGGTGGATATTGGAGACCATGCCAAATCTGGGGACTTCGTGCCTCATCTTTTCTACAAAGCAAATAGGTTAGGCCCTTACCCCCACTGGACTCGACTATTTATCGTCAATAATTAGCAGGAAGCATTTAGTTCTCCAAATAAATGCACAGAACGTGAGGGCGTCCGTTTGGGTTTAGGGAAACCCGGTGAAATTTTGGATAAGGCTATCTTAAAAGCTATTGTGCGGACGACAATTTAGCTTGAATAGGTTTGACCATGATGCATGCAATAGTGCAACAGAGTAAGGTTTCTACGGGGTTTTATAATGGTACCCTTGAGCGGACAACTCAAGGGAAAAAGGCACGGAACAGTCGACTGCACCGCTGATCGACTAGTTTTACCGCAAATAAGCTTTTATGAATTTAGTGGGTGATAATATAGAAGGGCGCAACCACTCATCAAGCGTTGCTATAGTATTTTGTTTGGAACGAGTGGAGTATGAATGTTGAGCATGATTTATGCAATAAGTATTAAAGCAAGTTGTCACGTATTTGCACGTTAAAGGAAGCGGTAAAAACGGTATTAATGATTTAAAGCAGTTACAAAAGGAAACAAAGAGATATGTCAGTTACGTTTTTGAAGAAAAGAAAATACCCAAAGTAAACAATTAATTGCATGTAAAGGGAATAGGAAAGGGTGCAAATATTTAAAATAAAGGCATAAATTCACGAAACAATTTGAAATGGTAAAAGCCTGGATATCCCCAGCAGAGTCGCCATGCTGTCGTGCACCGTTTTTCTCCTCTTCCTCGCGGAATATCGGGTTTATGACATTGGTTGGGACAACTCTTTCCTTTTGGGAAAAGGGTTTGCATATTTTGAAGAGTTGTCACCTAACGATTTTAAAGATGCTTTAGGGCGCCTAAGGGGTTCAATTTTAACTATGTTGCAAACCAGAGATTTGGATAAGAGCTTGAAATTATCCTAAGGGGAAGGTGTTAGGCACCTCTCAGGATCCACAAGTGTGGTTCCCGGCCAAATGATTTCTTGAATTTGTACAACTAGAAACTAACAAGTAAAGGCTCAAATAAGAGGGGATTTAAATCTTAAGCATGCAGATGTTTAGAAAAGAGTAGAGATGATTATGAACTAACATATATAGGTGTCCTAGGTTTACAATAATATGGATCACATCAATGCAATACCCGGTAATCATTCCTCGAAGAGGGGCTACACGTGGTATTAGCGCACCGGCCATCATATCCATATTCTACCCTTCCCACCCCGTGAAGGTAATTAAAGCGTATGTTGGTCACGGACTTTATTGCGTGCTATTACCCATCCCATCTTATCAGTCCTGGAGGAGGCTAGGACTACTATCCTAAAAGGAAGTACTAGGTTGACCCCTAGGTTTAAAAGACAAGATTCTAAGTGACAAATAATGTCAATAAGGACTTCAGATAAGGGGAATACAAATAGGAGCAGATACGAGGCCCAAGTAGTCCTCCATATATTATGCACATAAATCGAATGACTCAAACACAAGTAAGGCCTTATTAACTTCAGAACCTAAGGCATGATATGTAGGTGAGAATGCAATAGTGAGGCAGCTTTATTACGGATTTCAGAGGATGAATTTTATCAGTTTTCTTACTGATTATAACCATTAATAGTCAAGCAGCAAGTATAAAGGAGTATGTTTCCAGTTTTAATAGATTTAACACCTAAAGCTTGCTTAAGTGTATAACAATACTCAGTAATTACTCGATTATTAAGGAAACTGTTACAAGTTAGTTTGCCTAAACATGTTGTACTTAGTGTTGCAAAAATACAGAACTATTACCGGTTGTTTGGAAACATGGTGAAATTATTTTTTAGGGACCTTTTTCATGCAATCGGTAGTTAAACTAGATGTTGAATGAGGTCCTAAGACATGATATCTAATATGCACACATAGGGATGCAGAATGGGTGGTATGCAGAATTCCTAGGCAGGATTTTTAAATGCATAAAGTCACAGTATTTGAAGATGCTATGCAGCAAGTATGAGGATGACTTGTTTATTAGCGCATTATTATCCTAAGCATGATTCCTAGGTGTACCACAACATTACATCGATATTAGAACTGGTTAACATGAATAACAAGTTTATATTAACGATTAATCCTAGAGAATGATTTATATATGATAAATGATAATGCCATAACAGGATGCTGAAACAGTAAACGTGGGCCTAAGACACAGGATATCTAATTCATGATATTCTTGTATACAATCAACCCTAAGCATGAATTTCTAGTGCACACGTAAGAAATGTAAACCTAGAGGCATGGTATCTACCCTTTAGCATGGATAATCTAAATAACTACCCTTCCCTTTACACTATCCATTCCCCAAATATTTGTTTACAAATTATTGCAGGCCGGGAATTATGAATTACACAACCAAAGGAAAATAAGAAGTTACTTCTATAGGGAGCCTTCAATTAGGCCCAGATCTTCCAAACCTCAATGCCTTTGGTGTTTCATAGCCTTTCATAGTCCGGGTGTGTCAGAGTTCCCTAAGGACTTCAAGGGCTCCCGGGCAGTGCTCACACCCAGACATAGCCAAAATAGAGTTAAACATGTGCAGTGTGGGAAATGCCATCCTTGTGTGTCAGAGTTCAGAGGGCACTCAAAGGGTCCCCAAAGTAGTGCTCACACGAAGGGGGCTGAACTTAGACTTCTAAGAGTATATATGAGTGTGCCTTTTATTTTTTAAAAGGGTTTAAGTAAGAAAACAGTTTTGAGAAAGGGTAAGTAAGAAAACAGTTTTGAAGAAGGAAATAAAAGCTTAAAATCACACAAAGGACCAAGGATAGTCCAACAATCACAAACATGGGTAATGGGATTTGAGGGACAAATACAGAGCATGTGAGGGCAGAATTAACCAGTGATTGTGGGACTGAGTAACGGTGAGTAATAAATAAGGAAAGACACCATATATAGCTTAAAGGAATATTCAGAAAGTGTAAGTATAGCAGGTAATTAGGTATCCCTTAATTGAAGGGGTTAAACCCAAACGGATAGTAGGTAAAAAAATAATTAAGGAAAGTGCTTATGCATATAAGGAAATAATTTCAACCCAATTCAAGTAAGCAATTAGGACTAGGTTCAGAAAATATCAATTAAGAAAATAATAATCTCTTAACAACCAATTAATTATGTAACAAGGTAAGAAAATAAAGTCGGAAGTCAGTAAGAACATCTCATAAGAAATCAGTAAAGCTTTTCAAATTTCAAGGAATCAAGGGGTGCAAACAAAGTAAAGTTGCAGAGAGTTAGGGATTCGAACAGGAGCAAAAAATCAATTAGGAAAATAATAGGCAAGGAAAATCATAGCAAGGTAAAGAATCACACAGAGTCAGGTATTCGAGGATAGCACGCAATTAAACGAGCAGGGGGAATTAAAGGGTCACAACCCTAGTAACTATAGTAGCAAAATCACACAGGTTTAGAGACAAAGCAGTAACACTAAAGGGATTAAACGGGACGAACACGATACAAGCAGAAGAGAACATAATCAAAAATCCTAATGATCTAAACAGGGTAAAATCACAGAGAACTTAAACATTTACGAGAAATAGGAGTTTATGCATTTAAAACGAGCATATCAGTCACAGGTAGACTTATAATTTAGGAAAAACTAGGATTTTTAGTAAAATAAGTTAAAATGAAAAGAGAACTTCAAATAAATCATTGAGTCATAGAAAGAAACACAGAATGATATTAAAAGCGGAAGAAAAAAATCGTTTTTTGAAAGAGGGGTTATGAAACCCTAATTTTGAAATGAAAGATCGTTTAGAAATAGGAAGGTTTTTCGAATAAAACATGTAAAAAATTCATATCATACACAGATCTAAGACAGATCTAAAAGAAATCGGAAAATATTAGGAGTTAGGTTTTCAGAGAACCCAGAGAAACAAGAAAACCTCAAAACATTACGGGTTTAAACCCCAAAATTCATAGATCTTACTCGGACGGCCGGAGGTGGCCGGAGAATGGTGAGTATAGGACCAGGGGGGGTAAGAGAGTGAACCCATGTCTCTTGAAGACCTTAGGGACAGCAACACCGGCGTGAAGGAACCATAGGAGGCAGGAGGATGGTGAGGATTTCATGGTCTCCGGTGGAGAGGTGTCCAGAGAAGACGAAGGGCCTCATCGGAGGCGGATAGGAGACTTGAAGTCCCTAGAGAGTTAGAGAGATAGAGAGAGAGAGAGTAGAGAGATAGAGAGACCGAGTGAATGAGGGGTCGGGGGTAATTAGGGTTTAATTATGGTAAGTAAAATTTGGATTGTTGATCTAATTTGATCAACGACTCACATTGATCCGGGGGTTGGGCCGGGTAGGAATTTGTTTGGGTTGGGGGTCTGTTGGGTTATTTAATTGGGTTAGGGATTAGGCTAATTTATGCTATAATTGAAATAAAAGGGACTGGCTGTTAAATACCTAATTAAATTAGATAAAACAATTTACAAGAATAGCTAATAATTGTATAAAATGGAATTAATGCTTAGAAAATAAATTAAAATGACTAATTAGCATTTAAAAATATAAAATGACTAATTACTGGATAAAAATAGTATAAAACATATGATTGGACTATAATTGCAAAGTTATTGCAATCATAGCCAAAGAGTGCCAATTTGGCTAATTGTAAAATAATTTGGTCTTAGTAGGACCCTAAATAATGAATTAAATCAAGAAATGCTTTTGAGATTGTTCTTAATGCAATTTTGTAACTAATTATTAGAAACAAAATACTGGATGAATTAAAATAAATTAATAAAAATATGGAAAAATTATTGAAAAATACCAATTGCTATTAAAGCATGTTTTTGAAGGTATATATGCAATTTTAGAATATTGTGGGAAAATTGGCTATCAACACTACCATGCTGCCATGAAAGACTATACAACAAAAATCAGCCGACAAGACATTCCAAACCATATATGAGTCGACACCTGTCTATGAGCCTCTAAAGGAACATAAGTGTTGCAACATTGCCGGAATAGGGCCCCGACATACCCGTAATGTCTTTAACAAAAAGGCATACCAAGACCACGACAAGTCCGAAGAAGTGATCTCGCTAATAATCGCTGAACTTAGCAACCTTTTGTGGTGGGGGAGCTGCGTCTACCCGTCTAACAGGACCTGCAGCACGACATGCAGCGTCCACAAATAAAAAGGATGTCAGTACGAATAAAGAACAGTAATGTAAACAGGGGTAAAGAGTGTACGACCTGTAACATCTGGGTACCTCTGAGGGCTACTGACATGAAATGCATGATACATACATATATATACATAAACTTTTAAAACAAATGCCTCTGTGGGCATCATCATCATCATATCGTACCCGATCGTAATAAGCTTGGTAAATATACCCGGCCATCATAGGGCTTGGTAGAATCGTACTCGGCCACGTGGAGCTCGGTAAAACCCAACTGATTAGTGGTTGCACAATAGGTGTCGTACCTGGCCGACTATAGAGCAGCTCGGTAGAGTAAAATAGATACATATATATATATATATATATATATATATGTATCTATTTTACTCTACCGAGCTGCTCTATAGTCGGCCAGGTACGACACCTATTGTGCAACCACTAATCAGTTGGGTTTTACCGAGCTCCACGNAAGTACTGAGTATGTAAGGCAGGAAAGCATAAGTAAGAACAGTAATGTAAACAGGGATAGAGAATATACAACCTGTAACACCCGGGTACCTATGAGGGCTACTGACATGAAATGCGTGATATATATATACATAAACTTTTAAAACATACGCCTATGTGGGAAACATCATCATCATATCGTACCCGGCCGTAATAGGCTCGGTAAAACGTACCCGGCCACGTGGAGCTCGGTAAAACCCAACTGATCAGTGGTTGCACAATAGGTGCCATACCCGGCCGACTATATCGTGGCTCGGTAGAGTAAAATAGATACATATATATATATATATATATATATATATATATAATGCATGCTAGACTCATTGGAAGCATATTTTGAACCTTTCGGAGTGACGTAAGGTCGATATTCTCTGTACACATTATTAGGACTAACTTTTCATCAAGAATATTATAAGAATCAGGAAGTACCAACAACATTGATAACATAAGAATAAGATAAGCGACCTCAATATTAATTGTTCTATCAGAACGGAAACAATATAAGTGTTGCTAGCTTCTAAGAGTAGAGTGTCTTTGAAAGCTTGTTCATTACATTATATACAATCGGAGTCGTGCAAAAGAAGGAAAGGGATAGTCTCACATACCTTGTATATACTGCCCAACCTCAAGCTATGCAAATGTCACGACTCATTAGTCTACAATAAGAGAAATGACAATATCGTCATTGTTTAAGCGTCGTAACTATTATGTATCGATCAAAACCTATTTTACAATGAAACGGACAGTACCTCCCCTTTTATATGACATCTGAAAAGTCAAAACAATCACCAAACAGCCCAATAAACATCAATAATAATCATATTGAGCCTCCCAAAATAGTCCACCAACCAACAACATTACTACCAAACCTTTCGATATATATTTCACAAGTTCTAGCTTCAACGACTTAGCCGAAACTTGGATAATATTAAATACATGTAAAGTAAGAGGTTCCTTGCTTAAACATAAATACCAACTCCATTTTGACCTTAATTTTTCATGAAATATCCCTCCAATGCTGCCACAAGAACAAGGAAGCGAAACTAGCAATCAATTAGGGTTTTCCGGCACTAGAATCACTTTAGAAGACTTAAAATCACCAAGGGTTGATATTAAAACGTGAGGGAGTATTTAAAGAAAATAAAACACTTAAAACAACCTCCCACAGGAGCTGGAAGAGCACAAAATCAGCAACAACAAGAAGAACAAGAAACTTACTAGCTCCACGGGATTCCCGACACTTGATTTGTGTTGTTTGCCCTTTGTTTGGGTGTTGTATAATAAGAGAAACTTGGGAGAGTGTTTTTAGGGTTGTAATGTCTGAATACACTGAAAAATAATGACTTAAAACGGGGTTGAGGCATCTTATATATATCCATATGTCTTAAACCACCTATGTGGGCCCCATAGAGATCTGCTTGGCGCAGTCTCACAAAAATATGAATATCTCTCTACTCCGAGATCGTATCGAGAAACGGTTTAATGAGTTGGAAACTAGACTCATAAGATATTCAGTTTGTTGGGTAGATCACCCTTTAATTCCAAGTATATTGGTAGAAAAGCTTAGTAACATTTGACCTAAAGTTTAAGTAAAATTAGGAACGTAAGTTGCGACAACTTTTGTCGACTTTTGTTTCATAACTCGTTTGACTACAAAACTTATGATACGCATATTATATGGTTAAAATACCTTAAAAACGACCTCTTGAGAATATTAATCACCTCTAGATTTACCTAAAAATACAGTTACAACATCCTTGATTCGTTTAACTTCTAATACTTGTTAACCACTCTTATACACCCTTGTGTTATTTAAGACCAATAGTATTAACTTCTTATCATCTCAAAGATAATATCTTCTTGGATTTACGTCAACTAACTTATGGTATGAACTAAAGTATGTGGATATGGGTTGTAACACCCTCTCCCCCTTAGGAACATTTGTCCTCGAATGTAAGGGTTTATGGGAGTCTAACTCATCGTGGATTCCAACGGAAATTTTCGGCCGAGTTTCCTCTATAAAATGGACACTAGCCAAACTCGCAAGCAGTTAAACCCAAGGTATGGCCTCACAATGCTATACAAAGCATTATGGATATATACATTATCTGCGTAGAAGAGTATTCTCAAACTATTGCGTACCTCATATAGTCGTTTCACCTTCTATGCGTCTTGCGTTCCATCGATAACCTCGTTATCTTCATTCTGGAACAGGTAAGGGTATTTAGACTTCATCTCTTCTTCTGATTCCCATGTTATTTCTTCCATATTCTTGTTCCTCCACCATACTTTGATGGAAGCTACATCTTTTGTTCTCAGCTTGCTGACTTGTCGATCTAATATAGCCACTGGCACTTCTACATATGATAGATCCTCTGTAACTTCTACATATTTTATAGGGACAACACGAGAAGGGTCTCCAATACATTTCCTCAAAATGGATGCGTGAAATATAGGGTGGACAAATTCCAATTCGGATGGCAATTCTAATTCATAAGCAACCTGTCCAATTGGTCGAAGAATTTTGTACGGCCCGATATACCGCGGACTCATCTTACCCTTCTTCCCAAAATTCATAACACCCTTCATTGGCGAGATCCTTAGGAAAACCCAATCACCAACCTCAAATTCCAGATCATGACGTCGGACATCAGAATAAGACTTTTTCCTGCTTTGTGCCGTCCTCAGTCGTTCTTGTATCACTTTCACCTTCTCAATGGCTTGGTGAATCAAATCTGGCCCATACAATTTTGTTTCATCGACTTTGAACCATCCAACTAGTGATCTACATCTCCTCCCGTATAGTGCCTCGTATGGGTCCATTTTAATACTGGAATGGTAGATATTATTGTAGGCAAATTCTATGAGTGGAAGATGGTCATCCCAATTCCCCTTGAAATCCAGAACACATGCTCGTAGCATATCTTCAAGTGTCTGAATGGTACGTTCAGCCTGTCCGTCATTCTATGGATGGAATGCAGTGCTGACATTCACTTGTGTGCCTAAACCCTTCTGAAAAGACCTCCAAAAGTTAGTCGTATATTGAGCTCCTCGGTCTGATATAATAGATACCGGCACACCATGAATCATAACAATATCCTTGATATATAACTTCACATAATCTTCAGCCGTGCAAGTTGTCTTAGCTGGTAGAAAATGGGCATATTTTGTAAGTCGATCAACTATCACCCAGATGGAGTCAAACTTATGATAAGAGCAAGGTAGTCCAATAATTAAGTCCATATTAATCACCTCCCATTTCCAGGTCGGAATCTCTATATTCTGAATCAATCCACCGGGTTTCTGATGCTCGATCTTTACTTGTTGACAATTAGGACACTAGGCTATACATTTTGCAATAGACTTCTTCATATTATGCCACCAATACTTCTCCTTAACATCATGATACATCTTTATCGAGCCGTGATGGATAGAATATCGGGATTGATGAATCTCAATCATAATATTCTCTCGCAACCCTGCCACACTAGGCACACATAATCGGCCATGGTATCTCTGTGCCCCACCTTCTCCGATCTCGAAAGTTGTAATCTTACACTGCTGAATGCCCTCTCTCAATCTTACTATGGTAGGATCTTTATATTCTCGTACTTTTACCTCAGCTACTGTATTCTATATAGTAACACCCTCGTCATCAGAGTCTAACAATCTGATTCTCATATTGGCCAACTGGTGAAGCTCTTTGGTCAACCCTTTTCTACCCGCCTCAATGTGTATTAAGCTTCCCATTGACTTACGACTGAGAGCGTCTGCCACAACATTGGATTTACTGGGATGGTATAATATCTCGACGTCGTAGTCTTCAGTAATTCAAGCCACCTACGGTGCCTCAAATTCAACTCCTTCGCTTGAAGATGTATTGTAAACTTTTGTGATCTTTGAAGATGTCAACATGGATGCCATACAAGTAGTGTCGCCATATCTTCAAAGCATATATTACTGCATCCAATTCCAAATCATGAGTCGGGTAATTCTTTTCATGTTTCTTTAATTGTCTCGATGCATAAGCAATCACATTCCCACGTTGAATCAATACGCACCCAGAACCTATACCTAAGGCATCACAATATACCACATAACCTTCTGTTCCTTCTGGGAGAGTGAGCACTGGTGCAGCATATATCAATCTATTCTTTAGCTCCTGAAAATTACGTTCACAAGCGTCAGACTATTGGAACTTGGTAGCTTTCTGTGTTAACTTAGTCAATGGTGTTGATATAGAGGAAAACCCTTCTATAAACCGCCTATAATATCCTGTACCCCCAGGAAGCTGCGGACTTTTGACGATGTTGTAGGTCTCAGCCAATTCTTTACTGCATCGATCTTTTGAAGGTCGACACTAATACCCTTGTCTGATATCACGTGGCCAAGGAATGCTACTGAGTTCAGCCAGAATTCCTTGGAGATCTTAGCATATAACTTATGATCCTGAAGGGTCGGTAATATTATCCACAAGTGGCCACATGTTCCGCCTCTGAACGAGAATACACCAGAATGTCATCAATGAATACGATAACAAACACGTCAGATAGGGCCTATATACTCTATTCACGAGATCCATAAAAGCTGTTGGGGCATTTGATAGCCCGAACGACATCTCCAAGAACTCAAAGTGCCCATATCTTGTCCAGAAGACCGTCTTTGGAACGTAAATCAATCTTGGAGAAATATTTGACACCCTGAAGCTGGTCAAATAGGTCTTCAATCTTTGGAAGTGTATATTTGTTCTTTGAAGTAACCTTATTCAACTTTCTATAATCAATACACATCCTTAACGACCCGTCTTTCTTCCGCACGAACAAGACTAGTGCACCTCAAGGTGAAGTGCTAGGCCTAATGAAGCCTTTATCCAGTAATTCCTTCAACTGCACCTTCAACTCTCGCAACTCTGTTGGGGCCATCATGTATGGAGGGATAGAGATCGGTTGAGTGGAAGGCAACACATCAATGCTAAACCCAATCTCCCTTTTAGGAGGAAGGTCTGGGAGTTCATCTGGGAAAACATCTGGAAATTCATTGACCATAGGGATTGATTGTAGAGTAGGCGGTTTCGCCTCCACATCCCTAATGCGAACGAGATGATAAATGTAACCTTTTGAAAGCATCTTCCTTGCCTTAAGATAGGAAATAAACCTACCTTTCGGCATCAATGTTTCCCTTCCATTCAATGACGGGTTTACCAAGAAACTGAAACCTAACCATCTTCATACGATAATCAATATTTGTATAGCATGAGGCCAACCAGTCCATTCCAAGTATCACATCAAAATCAACCATTTCTAACTCAAATAAATTTGTCGAGGTTTGACTACTATAAATCATCACAGTGCAACCTCTATATACCCTTCTAGAAATCAAAGAATCTCCTATCGGAGTGGATACCGCAAGTGGTTTACTTATCCATTCAGGTTCAACGCAAACTTATTAGCCACAAAGGGTGTAACACATGATAATGTAGGTCCCGGATCAATCAGCACATATACATCATAAGAATATATAGACAATGTACCTGTAACAACATCTGGAGACGACTCGAGATCCTGTCGACCTACTAGAGCATATGTTCAATTTTGAGCACCACTCGAACTCGGCACTGTACTTTTAACTCTACCACGACCTATCGACTATTGAAAACTCCGTGCTGGAGGTCGAACTGATGAGGAAGAACCAGACATAGATCCAGTCGCTTGAGCTATACCACTACTTCCTCTGTTAGGACAATCTCACATCATATGGCCAGGCTGTCCAAAAGAATAGCACACATCCGAACCTCGACGGCACAGTCTAAAGTGGGCCTTCCTACACTGATCACAACGGGGTGGTGGTGGTCTCGTCTGACTAATATCCCTATGATATTACAAGTCTGATGCCCGCGAACTCTGACCTGGACCAAAACAGGTAAATCAATCATACTGAGGCCTCTGAAACTGTGGAGGATCACTAGCTATAGGTGGTGCCGAACTCCTCGAAGACTGGGTCTGATACTACCTCTGAAGTCATCAGAATACCCTACAAATCTCTCCGTCTTATACTGGACCCTATCCTGCTCCCTATCTGCCCTTTGCTGGCGCTTACAATTCTCTAGGGTCTGAGCATAAGCCTGAATACGGGAAATATCCATACCCTCAACCAAGGAGGTTGTCGTGCACTCATTTATCAGATGTGGTCCCAACACGTTCATGAACAGGTGCACCCTATCATTTATCTCGGCCAACATATGGAGAGCATACCTTGCTAAAAAATCAAACTGCATACTATACTCTCGTACACTCATATTACCCTGTCGAAGGTTCAAGAACTTATTAGCTCTAGCTCGCCGTATCTCAACTAGCAAGTAGTGACGATAAAAAGCCTCAGAAAATTCCTTCCACACAGTTGGAGGAGCGTTCGGAACCCTAGATCTCTCCCAACTATCATACCAGAAAATAGCTAAATATCATAACCGATAAGAAGCCAACTCTACTACCTCAGTATCACTAGCGTGCATAATCCGCAGTGTACGATGAACTTGGTCAATAAAAGTCTGCGCTTCCTCCTTGGGATCGGATCCGGTAAACACTGGAGGGTCCTAGATTAATAAAATCACGAACTCTCATGCTAACCAGTTTATCAGTAGCATCGGTATTTTGCTTCTAAGCCTGAGCAGCTACCAAGCTAGTCAACAACTACATATCACTGTGCATATCGTGGTCTGTAGTGCCAGCCAGAGGAACTAGAGGTACTAGGTACCTCCTAATATCCTCTGGAGAAGACGGAGTAGATGAGGTATGTGATGACATCTCACTGTGAGTACCACTTTGGCTTGCTCTGGTTGGAGGCACTTGACTGGTACCCTCTCCCGCAGCAGTATCAAGCTGTCCACTAATCGCTTTCTTCCTAGTCGAAGGCATCGCTGAAAGAAAACAAGGTGAATATTAGAGACGATCACTTATGACTCAACTCTACGCACGATCTAGATTCAGGAAGAAGGTAACAACCCTAGATGTCATGTAGCCTCATGTTTATAAATGTGGCGTGCTACACATCCATAGTCAAGACTCTACTAGACACGACTCATAGACAACCCCTAGGATAGACTTACTCTGATACCAAGTTTGTCACGACCCAACTGGAGGGTCATGACTAGCACCCGGGCTATACTTGCCGAGCACCGACGTACATTTTATCTAACCTTCCTTATTATCTTTAAGGGTCGATGAGATCAATATAAATGGTAGACATTGACCATGAACAACCAACAATGAAAGATGGTGGCATGGACATACATAACATAGGACGACAAGACTGTCAAGAAACTATATATAAGGTACGAGGAACCATACTGCCACGAAAGAATATACAACAAAAATAAGCCGACAAGGAATTCCAAACCATACATGAGTCGATGCCTGTCTATGAGCCTCTAAAGGAATATAAGTGCTGCAAAATTGCCGGAACAGGGCCCCGACATACCCATAATGTCTATAACAAAAATGCATACCAAGACCACGGCAAGTCCGAAGAAGGGATCTCGCCAATAACCGCTGAAGTGGGAAGCCTACTGTGGTGGGAGAGCTGCATCTACGCATCTATCAGAACCTGCAGCACAACATGCAGCGTCCACAAATAAAAAGGACGTCACTACGAACAAAGTACTGAGTATGTAAGCCATGAAAGCATAAGTAAGAACAGTAATGTAAACAGAGATAGAGAATATACAACATGTAACATCTGGGTACCTCTGAGGGCTACTAACATGAAATTCATGATACATACATATATATACATAAACTTTTAAAACATATGCCTTTATGGGCATCATCATCATCATATCATCATATCATACTCGGTCGTAATAGGCTCGGTAAAACGTATCCGGCCATCATAAGGCTCTGTAGAATCGTACCCGACCACATGGAGCTCGGTAAAACCCAACGGATCAGTGGTTGCACAATAGGTGTCGCACCGGGCAGACTATAGCACACCTTGGTAGAGTAAAAAAGATACATATATATAATATATGCTGGACTCACTGGAATCATATTCTGAACCTTTCGGTGTGACGTAAGGTCGATATTCTATGTACACGTTATGAGGACTAACTCTTCATCAAGAATCTTATAAGAATCAGGAAGTACCAACAACATTGATAACATAAGAATAAGAGAAGCAACCTCAACATCAATTGTTCCATAAGAAGGGAAACAATGTAAGTAATACTAGCTTCTAAGAGTAGAGTATCTTTGGAAGCTCGTTCATTACATTATGTACAATCGGAGTCGTGCAAAAAAAGGAAAGGGATAGCCTCACATACCTTGTATATACTTCCCAACCTCAAGCTATGCAAATGTCACTACTCCTTAGTCTACAATAAGAGAAATGATACTATCGTTATCGTTTAAGCGTCGTAACTATTATGTATCGATCACAACCTATTTTACGATGAAACGGACAGCACCTCCGCTATTTATATGACTTACCACAATCAAAACAATCACCAAAAATCCCAAACAACATCAATAATAATCATATTGAGTCTCCCAAAACAGTACACCAACCAACAACATTACTACCAAGCCTTTCAATATATATTTCAGAAGTTCTAGCTTCAACGACTTAGCCGCAACTTGGATAATCTTAAATAAATATAGATTAAGAGGTTCCTTACCTTTAAACAGAAATAAAAACTCCAATTTGACCTTAATTTTCCCCGAAATATCCCTCCAATGCTGCCACAAGAACAAGGAAGCGAAACTAGCAATCAATTAGGGTTTTTCGGCGCTAGAATAACTTTAGAAGACTTGAAATCACCTAGGGTTGATATTAAAAACTTGAGGGAGTGTTTACAGAACATAAACCAATCAAACCAACCTCCCACACGAGCTTGAACAACACAAAAATCAGCAACAACAAGAAGAACAAGAAACCTACTAGCTCCACGGGATTTCTGACACTTGATTTGTGTTGTTTGCCCTTTGTTTCGGTCTTGGATAATGAGAGAACCTTGAGAGAGTATTTTTACGGCTCTAACGTCTGAATAGACTGAAAAATAATGACTTAAAATGGGGTTGAGTCATCGTATATATATCCATATGTCTTAAACTGCCTATGTGGGCCCCATAGAGAGTTGCTTGGTGCAATCTCGCAAAAATGTGAATATCTCTCTACTCCGAGATCGTATCGACGAACGGTTTAATGAGTTGGAAACTAGACTCATAGATATTAAATTTGATGGTATATCACCCCATAATTCCAAGTAAATTTGGAGTAAATCTTAGTAACATTTGACCTAAAGTTTAAGTAAAGTTATTAACGTAAGTTGCGACAACTTTTGTCGACTTCTGTTTTATAACTCGTTTGACTGCAAAACTTATGATACAGATATTATATGGTTCAAATACCTTAAATTACTACCTCTTGAGAATATGAAGCGGCTCTAGATTTACCGAAAATGCGGTTTACAATATCCTTGATTCGTTTAACTTATAATACTTGTTAACCACTCTTATCACCCTTGTAGAATTTAAGACCAATATGATTAACTTATTATCATCTCAAAGATAATCTCTTCTCGGATTTACGTCGACTAACTTACGGATGAACTAACGTATGTGAATATGGGTTGTATCACAAATCTATCCTTTGGATTGAAAGTAGCGATGAACTCAACCGATACAGTTCAGTATAAAGATAATAGTACAAACACGTATACATGCTTTCAAGTTCAACAGTTAAACTCAATACAATAAGATAGATCAATTCTGAATGATATGGAGAATATAATTTCTCTACTTCTACATGCCAATGCATTTTGTATGTGAGGCACCATGCTGAAAGCCTCGTGTGCTCACACTCTCGAAATGCTCAATCACTCTGTACTGTATATGGCCAATCCGTCCTAGGGAAGATTTAACCCAGAACATATACATAAACTGACCATCAGTCACTCAGTACTGGGTAGGGACAATCCAGCCCATGGGGAAGATCCATCCCTATGTATAAATGCGTCGGACAAGATCCATGTCTAGGGAAGATTCATCCCTCAATATAAATCAACCGCGCTCACTGGGGATGTATGCAGACTCCGGAGAGGCTCCTTTAACCCAAGCTCTATCATAAATCAGTAAAACCCGTTGCGGCATGCAGCCTAATCCCATAAATTCCACTCATAATCAAGCACTCAGCCTCACTCAGTCATCAATCTCTCCAGTCTCTCTCTCTCGCGGGCTCACAATGTCATGAAACTAGCCCAAAAATGACGATATGATGTATCAATAAATAGCAACAAAGAATGCGATATGATATGTAATGAATGAATATAACTGAGTACGAAATTTCAAGGAAATCACTAAGTCAACAGCAAGAAACGACCACTATGGGTCTCAACAGTACCAGCATATAGCCTAAACATGATTTCTAGCATGATTGACAACTCAATTACTTTATCACATGATGAAAACACGGATATCAAGATAAATCCACTATATAGTGCCATGGAATCGACCAAGTCATAATTCTCACGGTGCACGCCCATCACCTGGCATGTGTGTCACCTCAACACCAATCATATATCACATAATTGGGGGTTCGAACCCTCACATCCAAGTTTAGAAGTGTTACTTACCCAATCCGAGAAAATCTCTACTTTAATACACTTTTGCCTCGCGGCCTCCAAATGTCCTGAATCTAGCCATAAACAGTACGATATAATCAATACGAGCTGAAGGAATTAATTCCACAACAGAATACGAAGTTATTAATCAAAAGCCAAAAATTGGCCAAAAGCCGGCCCCCAGGACCAAGTCTCGAAATTCAACAAAAGTCACAAAACCCGAAAGCCAATTTAACCACGAGTCCAACCATTTAAATTTTATCAAAATCTGATACCAAATCGCCACCCAAATCCCCAAATCAAACTCTCCAATCCCTAACCTCAAACCCCCAAATTTCACCTCAAAACCACACAATCTAGGGGAAACAAGATTATTGGTAAAAAATGATCACAAGGAACTTACCTCAAGAATCCCCTCGAAATCTTCTCAAGAATCGCCAAAACTCGAGCTCAAAATGTCCAAAATGAGGAAAATCCCGTAAACTCTCCTTTTTAAACACTACCCAGGCATTCCCGCACCTGCGGAGCCTAGGCTCGCACCTACGCATCCTCTTATGTGGAATAAGTGGTGCTTCTGCAAAAATCACTTAACCAGCGACCTACCACATCTGCGGTCCTAGTATTGCACCTACGGGACCGCATCCGCGAGCCTTCCTCGCATCTGTGAAGTCCTCGAACGGGTCTAGAAACATACTTGATTCTCAAATAAGTGTGGGTAACTTCTCTGTATCTCCCGCTCGGTCTTCTAAGTAGCCTCCTCAAATGGATGACCTCTCCACTACACCTTTATTGAAGCTATGTTCTTTGACCTCAACTTTCAAACCTGCCGATCCAAAATGGCAACCGGCTCCATAATATAAGTCATATCACCATCTAACTGAACCGTGCTGAAATCCAAAACATGAGGTGGATCACCGACATTCTTCCGGAGAATAGAAATATGAAATATTGGATGCACAGTCGACAAACTAGGTGACAAGGGAAGCTTGTAAGCTACTTCTCCAATCCTCTGAAGTACCTCAAACAGCCCAATATACCGAGGGCTCAACTTGCCCTTCTTTCCGAATCACATAACACCCTTCATGGGAGAAACCTTGAGTAGAACCTTCTCCCCAACCATGTAAGCAACATCACGAACCTTCCGATCAGCGTAACTCTTCTGCCTAGACTGCGCCGTGCGAAGCCGATCCTGAATCAATTTAACTTTATCCAATGCACCCTGAACCAAGTCACTACCCATTAGTCTACCATCACCTGGCTTAAACCAACCCACCGGATATCACCACTGTCTCCCATACAAAGCCTTATACGGAGCCATATAAATGCTCGACTGGTAGCTGTTTTTGTAGGAAAACTCCGTGAACGGCAGAAATTGATCCCATGAACCCCCAAAATCAATGACACAAGCGCGTAGCATGTCCTCCAATATATGAAAAGTGCGCTTGAATTGTCCGTTCATCAGAGGGTGAAATATTGTACTCAATTCAACCTGGGTGCCCAACTCTCACTGCACGGCTCTCTAAAACTGTGATGTAAACTGCGTGCCCCGACCTCAAATGATGGACACTGGCACACCGTGAAGGCAAACAATCTCTCGGATGTAAATCTCAGCCAACCACTCCGAAGAATAAGTAGTCCTAACTAGAAAGCCGTGCGTGGACTTGGCCAGTCGATCCACAATCACCCAAATAACATCAAACTTCCTCAAACTCCGTGGAAGCCCAACTACAAAATCCATGGTGATCCGCTCCCACTTCCACTCTGGAATCTCTATTCTCTGAAGCAATCCACCCGGTCTCTGATGCTCATACTTTACTAGCTGACAGTTAAGGCACCTAGCTACAAACCCCACTATATCCTTCTTCATTCTCCTCCACCAATAGTGTTGCCTCAAGTCCTGGTACATCTTCGCGGCTCCCGGATGGATTAAATATCGTGAATTGTGGGCCTCCTCAAGAATCAACTCCCGTAGCCAATCAATATTGGGCACACATAGCCAACTCTGCATCCTCAACACCCCATAATCCCCAATAGTAACATCTCTGGAATCACCGTGCTGAACCTTATCCTTGAGGACAAGCAAATGAGGGTCATCATATTGGCGCTCTTTAATGCGATCAAATAAGGAAGAACGAGAAACCACAAAAGTTAGAACACGACTGGGCTCCGAAAAATCACTAGACTAAATGGCGCTTCTACAAAAATCACTTAACCCGTGACCCGCCGCATCTGCGGTCCTAGTCTCGCACCTGTCGGATCATATCTGCGAGCCTTCCTCGTATCCACGAAGTCTCCGCTACCTAGCTAATTCGCTTCTGCGCCCAATGCGATGCATCTGCGACCATGCAGTTGTGGAAATAACTTCGGACCTGCAACCTCTGCCCACTTCCATTCTAACCGCTTATGCGGTACCCTTCTCGCTTCTGCGTGATCTCACTTGCGATCCCCACTCTGCAGATGTGATTGCACCAGAACTGGTGAGTTTCAGCATTCCTTCAAACTCCAAATCGATTCGTTAACCATCTGAAATCAACTCGAGCTCCTCGGGACCTCAACAAAACATACCATCAAGTCCCAAAATATCATACGAACTTAATCGAGCCCTCAAATCCCCTAAAACAACTTCAAAAACACGAATCGCACATAGATTCAAGCCTAATGAATTTAAAAAATTCCAACTTCACAACGCTGAAACCTATCAAATCATGTCCGAATAACCTCAAATTTTGCACACAAGTCACAAATGACACCACGAACCTACTCCAATTTTTGAAACTCTAATCCGATCCCGAAATCAAAAATTCCACGCCCAGTCAAACTTTCCAAAAATTGATCTTTCGCCATTTCAAGCCTAATTCAACTATAGACCTTCGAATCACAATCTGGACACGCTCCTAAGTCCAAAATCACTCAATGGAGCTAACTGGCCCATCAAACTCCATTCCGGAGTCATTTACACATAAGTCAACATCTAGTTAACCTTTTCAACTTAAGCTTCCAACCTTGAGACTAAGTGTCTCAATTTATTCCGAAATCCTTCCGGACCCAAACCACCTAACCTGGTAAGTCATATAACAACTGTAAAGCACAAAATGAGCATAAAATGGAGGAACATGGCTACAACTCTCAAAACGACCGGCCGGGTCGTTACAGAGGATTGCCATGATATTTATTTAGGACCTGGAGATTCTATCACGAGAAAGAGAGATTATGTCATTATCTCTTTAATGCATTAGCTTCATCTAGTATATAATGCATCTAAGAGAGATTTTAATCCTATGTATCTGGGTTGACATAAAATTTTATGGGGATGATGATGTCCATATGCTTTCTAGGGGAGTATTAATAGTTTGTAGGTGCAAATGGGTCAAGTGGATGCACGAACACTATCTTATATTGCTTTTACCAAATAAATGTTGTTTATCATGTTAGTTCTACATCTTATTGTGGTTCTTCTATGTTGTAGGCCAAGATTCAATGACAAATATTTTTTTAAGAGGGGGAGAATTATATGATCCTGGATAGTCCGGGAAAAATGGAGAATATTGAGAATGACCCCAAATTATCTAGTGGACCGTTGACCCGCTCCAAGTCCAAGAACGTCCAAGGGATGCACGCTAAGGAGTTGCATTTCTTCAACAATTGACTAGAAGATGTTTGGAGAGTTACTTGGAGGATTCATGCAAAGAATACCATGTTTGGAGTCTTCAGAACAGAAGAATCAAGGCCCCTAGTCAAACCGTGTAACACAGTTTCACCAACCGTCAGCTACGGTTCAAGAGGGGTCTGAAGAGCTGAAGAAAATAAGCTTCTTGAATTCGTCACGGTTCAACTGTGTTACGGTAGGGGCTACGGATTGGCCTGGCGAGATTTTTTGGGAAATTAACTTTGAAACTTTTCCTATTTTACCCATTTATTATTTATAGCCACCTAGGGTTATTTCATTAGAAACTTATCATATTTTGACATAAGAAAACTCTTGAGAGAGATTTGGAACCTCTTGGTCGAGTTCGACTTTGGATTACCTATTTTCAAAACTTAGGTTATTGAGGGTTATTTTCTTCTCCTTTATTTATATCTAGGGTTCTAATTTGTCGTTCTTGGGAGGCGATCAGATAGTTTTTTGGTTGTTTCTTGAGACGTTCACTTAGGGTTCTAGATTTTTCTTCTAAATTTCATTATTCAAACTACTTTGATTATCTTAATAAAACCTATCATTAGTTTTGCTTTAATTATTATTATTTTCATATTCTGTTATTTTGTTTATCTCGGATCATATCACAGTGTGTCACTTGTGTTTGCCTCTTCGTGAGTTTTTTCTCTCGATATTTTGTATTCTCTTTTATATAATGAATTGCTCGTTTCCACCGCAGACAGAGATCAGTTGACCGAACCACGTTAAATGCTTGTGTCTCTTTTGATATATTCTCTTTTGTTGTTTGATTTATCGTCGTTCAAGCTTTATTTTACTAGCTTCCGCATGACATCTGATTTATTTTGATCCTAACAAGATTCAATATTGTCACGACCCCAAATCTAAACCAGTCATGATGGCGCCTATCGTGGAACTAGGCCATCCAAAAATTACACTCAAATCGCAATAAGCTTTTATTTACATCTTTACTAAACTGATAACCCGTAAAGGTTTCTTTTAAACATTTTTAAAACAGTTAAAGCTATACCGAATGTTAAATACAAGCCCCGAGATCCCGGAATCACTGGTCATGAGCATCTACATAAAAATTATACAACTCAAAAGAAAATAAATTCTATAATAGTAAGCAGAAGAGAGAGTAGGACTGCGGACGCATGCAGCTACCTCGCAAACCTCCGAGAAATCTCTGGAACAGATACATAGCTCACCCTACCCTAACACCTGGATCTGCACACAAGGTGCAGGGAGTATGTGAGTACACCAACTCAATAGTAATGAAAATAAAGCAGGTTTGAGCAGCAAGAAACACATAAAAATCAATTCAAAATAAGCACAGCCTTTCTTTCCAACAATGTATACGTTAAATCATCACGCTTAAAAGCTGATTTCTGTAAAAAATCATTTGGAAATATACTTTCCAATAGTTTCAACATAACTTTCAAGAAGTTTAGTGTAAAAATGCTGAAAATCATAAAAAGGCCCCTCAGGCAAAACATATTTCATAAGTTCAGAGTGAAAGTGGTAAAATCATAAGTAGCCCCTCGGGCAAAAAAAACATGTATCATAATCAGCCCCTCGCGCATGCCTCACAGTCACTCATAATCAGCCCCTCGGGCATATCTCACAGTCACTCATAATCAGCCCCTCGGGCATACCTCACAGTCACTCATGCCTTCCAATCACTCGTCACTCGGCACTCGGCACTCGCACTCAGTAGGTACCTGCACTCACTGGGGTGTGTACAGACTCCGGAGGGGCTCCTTCATCCCAAGCGCTAATATCAAGCCACCTCGTGGCGTATCATATCCCCACAATCAGGCCCTCGGCCTCACTCAGTCAGAACCTCTCAAAAGTCCCCCGGCGTATTAGAAAAAATGGGGTACTCGACCCAAAACATCATTTTTATATCTTAAAATAGTGTCAAAAAGGCAGAGTTTCAAAAACAGTAAGCACAATATGGCTGAGTGTAAATCATAAATCAACAGCGAGGAAATAGCATTAAAAAGCCCCCAAGGGGTCTAAACAAGTCGGCACGAGGCCCCAAACATGGCTTATAGCCCAAATATAGCAATAGTCTTTAGAACACAGTTTATCATATGATTTAGAGTAAAATACGCAACTCAATAGTTGTCGCGGAGAGGACAAAGTCCAATCCAAAAATTAGTGCGCGCCACATACTCGTCATCCGACATGTGCGCCATTCTAAAAGCAGTGAGAAATATGAAGTTCGGGGTTTCATACCCTCAGGACAAGATTTATAGCCATTACTTACCTCCATAGGGCCACAACACTAATCCACGATGCTCTTGCCCCTCAAATTGGCTCCTGATTGCTCTGAATCTAACCAAAACCAGTTTAACATCATCAATATATGCTAAAGGAACACAACCCAATCAAAAACTATCAATTTATAGAAAAATCTTGAAATTCGACCAAACCCAAGCCCCAAGCCCACGTCTCGGAATTCGATAAAATTTACATCACTAGAAACCTCAACCTCACACGATTCTATACATACCAAGAACACCACAATCGGACCACAATTGCCTACCCAAATCAGCAAAAGAATTTTCCAAACCTCCTCCCATTTTTCCAAACTTTTTTCTACTTTAATCCTTCAAATTACAAGCCTAATCCGAACAAAATAGCATAGAAACGACTTTTATAATCCGGGAACTTACCTCTTCTAAAGACCCTCGAATTCTTTCTTCAATTTGCCCTCAAATAAGCTCCAACTGCATGCAACAATGGTAGAATAACCAAAATTTTGTGGAGGCACTCTTTTATACTATTCTACCCAGTTAATCCACACCTGCGGACCTTTCCTCGCACCTGCAGACCCGCACCTGCGAAATCCCACTAACAGACCAAATTCTTGCACCTGCGATCTCTTCTCCGCACCTGCGGCTTCTGCGGACCTCTCCTGCCTAGCCTCCTTTCGCACATGTGCATAGACCTTTGCACCTGCGGCTGCCCATCCACAGGTGCGGCCACACCAGTAGTTTTACACCAGCAGTCATTTGCTGCAAATTTCCCAAGTTCAAACCCCCGCCAACCATCCGAAATCAATCCCGAGCCCCTCGGGGCCCCAACCAAACATACCAATACACCTCATAGCATCATTCAAACTTATTCGAGCCTTCGAAACACCAAAAATAACACGAAAACACCAAAATTACATCAAATTCAAACCTATGAACTTTGAAACTTCTAAATCTCGCCAATGATGCCGAAACCAGCCAAAACACATCCGATTGACCTAAAATTTTGCAAACATATCCAAAATGACATTACGAACCTATTCCAACTTCCGGAATTCCATTCCGACCTCGATAACCTATTTTTCACTGCCGACCGGAAATCGCCAAAAACTAACTTTCGCCAATTCAAGCCTAATTCTACTCCGAACATCAAAACTACATTCCAAACACACTCCTGAATCTAAAATCACCTAACGAAGCTATTCGAGCCATAAAATCCACATTCCGATGTCGTTTACCAATAAGTCAACTTCCGGTTGACTTTTCCACTATTGAATCAAGTTAAGAGACTAAGTGTCTCATTTCTCACCACGACCACTCTGGACCCGAACCAACCGACCCAACACACATAAATGAAGCTGAACCACATATAATGAATCAGAAACGGGGGAAACGGGGCTAAACTCTCGAAACGACCGGCCGGGTCGTTACAAATATCCAACTCTAAATAGGTTCTCGATTTTTCTTAAAAATACTCAATCTCCAAATTAGTAATTGTTTCTCAAATATTAGTTCAACAAACTAAATTAATTTGCATGGTAAAGATTAAAGTTTTAAGGTAATCCACCATTATTGAACAAGTTTAAATAAGTGGGTTTAAATATTGAATATGATTTTGTGAGAAACATTGAGTAGGTGCTGTTTAGACTTATCAGAAATTGTATCAAGAGGTTGTTTACAAAATTTGAAGTCATTTAATGGAGATTTGAACTGGTTTTGGACAAGAATTATAACTGAAAATCATAAAAAAAAGTTCGTCAATAGATGCTTATACACTTTTATACAATATTATACACCTTTATACAAATCAGGTACATTATATTAGAAATTGTCTAATATAGAGTGGGTGCTGTTTAGACTTATTAGAAATTGTCTAAAGAGGTTGTTTACAAAATTTGAAGTCATTTAATGGAGATTTGAACTGGTTTTGGACAAAAATTGCAACTAAAATCATAAAAAAAAAGTTCTCCTACAGACACTTATACACTTTTATACAATATTATACACATTTATACAAATCAGGTACATTATATACACACATATGTATAATCCCGTATAAAAGATATTTATACACATGTATACACTATCCTACAATAGTATACACCATTATATAAAAACTTACTTCGTCTTCTTCCTAGCGCCTCTTATGAAATTTAAGTCAAATTTTCTAGTAATCACTTAAAATTTAAGTTTTGAACTCCTCTTAATATTTCCAATCAATTGCAACAACATCCAATCCAAACAATAACAAACTGAAAATAACTAATTTTCGAAATTAAAGCTTTAAACATCCTTCAATGGTGGACATCTATTTTTTTCCTATTTGTTAAAGCCCTATCAGACTTCCCTTGCCAATTGAAGAAAGTCTTATATGGATTCAAGGCACTTTCCATCTTATTAGTAAAGCGCGCTAGCAGCAATCAAAAAACCTAGGGTAGTCAAAATAAATGCAGGATTCTCTGGTCTTTATTTCCCTTTTTTCTGAGAGAGATGTCGTCCTTTCAGCTCCTTGTGAGATGAGTCTGCCATATATTTCATAGTATATTTTTCGATCAACCAAAATAAATCAACCAAATTAAAGCTTTAAAATTGACACTACTGTCAAATTATTTATAGCAAAGTATGAAAATGAGTTTGGGACAGAGTGTATGCGGTAAAATCGGGCCCACTCCTTGCGTGACCTGATCGAGACTGGAATGTGATAGATTAAGGTTCGACCTTGAACCCATGCCGAATCAGGTACGAGGTTATACCATCAAAGCTCGATCCCCCGAGACCGAACAAAATCGAGATCGAGGGTAATTTGTTGAGACGGATAACAGAAACACGAAATATCTGCGATTGAGCGTAGATTACGATGGAGATCTTGGCATGTATCAAGGCTAGGACGATTAATTAGCCAATCATGAGATTTATTACTTCATTTAGAACTATATCAAGAGTACGACTCCCCTACTATATAAATGGGGTCTGATCATTTGTAAAACACATCACATTTACGCAATACAAAGCAACACACTGTATTTTTCTAGCTTTCATTATCTTGTTACTCTATTCTTATATCAGTTGAAACTTCTCTTGGTTCAAGGGTTATCGAATTTGAGGTCCAAAGTTATTTGATTCGTTTGGTTTGCATTTATTTCTTTTATATTCAATTTCAATATTAACATATTTTCTCAATTTGTGCCAAGTTATATCACGTATCCTTAATACCGACTATAAATTCAATTGTTATCCATTTCGAGGGTAAACAGTTTGGCACCCATCGTGGGGCCAAGGATAATAGTGATTGCCTGGTACTAACTCTCATAACACACACTATTTTACACTTGTTCTTGTGAGTATCATTGATCCCAGGATAAAAATGATAAACTCTCAAGCAGCACACGTACACATGAACAATGACTTCGGTCACCATGACTAGAATAACAACATAGCACCAGGGAATAACGTACCTCCAGCTGGCCTTGATGGAGTTCCGGCTGTAGATCCAATCAACGTCAGCTCGCATGTAGCCATCAATTGCAAATTTGGTCGTCGATCTCGAGAGTAGCATCCGTAGGGATGTTCAATCAGTCGTGCATAGCACACATGGCGGCGAAAAGGGCATAATCAGCCTTCGGGTGATCTTCAAGATGTTGCAGGCTCAGCAAGTCGCGATATCCCAGCTCCTAAACCAGAATCATGCACCAAGAAGGATCGAGCCTGAGCCGTCCCAGGAAGTTGTTCAGAGGGTCGAATAAGTTTCAAGGAAATCAAACGCGAATGAATCGGGGGCCGATCCCGCAAATCATGAAGATGCTCGAGGAACTAATGAAACGAGTTGAGTCGGGGGAAAGAAGATCGAAGAAAAAAACAAGAAGGTGGAAACTTATAACTCCAGGGTTGACCAAATCCCAGGGGAACCACCAATATTGAAGGGTTTGGATTCCAAAACATTCGTACAAAATCCTTTCCCCCCGAGCGCGGCTCCCAAATCGATCCCCAAGAAGTTTTGCATGCCCGAGATTCCTAAGTACAATGAGACGACCAACCCAAACGAGCATGTCACCTCTTACACATGTGCAACTAAAGGGAATGATCTAGAGGACGACAAGATCGAATCTGTGTTACTGAAGAAATTCGAGGAGACCTTGTCAGAGGGTGATATGATAAGGTACCACAATTTACCACCTAACTGTATTGATTCTTCTACCATGCTTGCAGATTCTTTTGTAAAGGCATACGCCGGAGCCATTAAGGTCGATACTAGGAAGTCAAACCTCTTCAAGGTAAGGCATAAAGATAATGAGATGCTCGGAGAGTTTATGTCTCGGTTCCAAATGGAATGAATAGATCTACCACCGGTCGCTGATGATTGGGGCGTTCAAGCTTTCACTCAAGGACTCAACGTACGAAGCTCAGTGGCTTCACAGGAGTTGAAGCAAAACATGATTGAATACCCGGCCATTACCTGGGGTGATGTACATAATCGGTATCAATCGAAGATTAGAGTCGAAGACGACCAGCTGGGGTTCCTTCCGGGTCCGTTTACCCTATCAGGCCCCTTGACATAAGCAAGAGGGACATTGATCGAGAACCAAGGTTGAACATGGATCGATACTAGCCGTATAATGGAGATCGTAAGAGAAACGGATCTGGGCGCAACCCTGTACGAAGTGAAAGGAGAAATGAATGAGGCTAGATCTCTTGAGGGATCATGAGCAAGAATGGTTTTGAAAGGCATACCGGACCTAAAGAACCACCACGATTGTCAGAATATAACTTCAATGTTGACGCATCCGCCATCATATCGGCTATCGAACACATCAAAGATAATAAATAGCCTCGACCTCTACAGACCGATCCAGCTCAGAGAAATCCCAAATGTGCAAACATCATGGCACCCATGTCCACGGAATGGAAGATTGCAGATGGTTGAGAGAAGAAGTAGCTCGGTTATTCAACGACGGGAACCTTCGGGAGTTTCTGAGTGATCGAGCCAAGAATCATTTCAAAAATAGAGATTCCAACAAACAAAACGAGCAAGAAGAACCTCAACATGTCATCCATATGATTATAGGAGGGCTTGATGTTCCCCGAGGGCCAGTATTAAAACATACCAAGGTGTCGATCACAAGGGAGAAACAAACTCAGGACTATGTACAAAAAGGAACCTTGTCCTTCAACGATGAGGATGCAGAAGGAATAATGCAGCCCCATAACGATGCACTAGTAATATTTGTACCCATGAATAAGACTCAAGTTAAACATGTGTTAATTGATCTAGGTAGTTCGGCCAACATCATTCGATCAAGGGTCGTAGAAAAGCTCGGCCTACAGGACCAAGTTGTGCCCGCGGCCCGAGTGCTAAATGGATTCAACATGGCTTGTGAAACTACTAAGGGCGAAATAACTTTGCCAATGAACCTATCTGGGACCATCCAGGAGACCAAGTTCCATGTAATTGAGGGAGATATGAGTTATAATACCATGTTCGGGAGACCATGGATCCACAATATGAAGGTAGTTCCCTCGACCCTTCACCAGGTTCTAAACTTTCCGACACCAGAGGGAATCAAAACAATTTACGGGGAGCAGCTCGCTGCAAAGGAAATGTTTGACGTTGACAAAGTTATTCCAATATCAGCACTCTCATCGATGAAGGGTCAAATTTGAATGGAAAACAGGAAGCCAAATAGCAATCATAGACGCCGGCCTCGACTTAACTAGAAAAGTAGGGGACTGATGAAAATAATGATTATGGGGTCCCTTGATCCTTCAAAGTCCCTGATGACTCCAACGCTACCAAGTCAATGGTCGAAGATCTAGAGAAAGGCATACTAATCGAACATTTTCCTAAAAGAAAGGTATACCTGGGCACGGGGTTTACTCCCGAGCTCAGGAAAAAAATTTATTCAATTTCTTATAGCTAACATGGATTGTTTTTCTTGGCCCCATTTTGACATGACAAGGATCCCACCGTAAATCACCACCCATAAACTAAGCATGGACCTGAAGTTCCATCCGGTGAAGCAGAAAAGAAGACCCTAGTCTAAGATTAAGCATGCCTTCATCAAAGACGAGGTAACTAAGCATCTTAAAATAGGTTCCATCCGAGAAGTAAAATACCCCGACTAGCTAGCAAACGTAGTAGTAGTCCCTACGAAAGGGAACAAACTAAGAATGTGTGTAGGTTACAAGGATTTAAATAAAGCATGCCCCAAGAATTCTTTTCCTTTGCCTAATATGGATCGCATGATCGATGCTACGGCCGGCCACGAGATCCTCAGTTTTCTCGATGCCTATTCCGGGTAAAACCAAATACAAATGAACCTGTATTATCAGGAAAAGACCTCGTTCATCACAAAATATGGTACTTATTCCTATAGCGTAATTCCATTTGGATTAAAAAATGCTGGTGCCACTTAGCAACACCTAGTAAACCGGATGTTTGAAGAACAAATAGGGAAATCTATAGAAGTTTACATTGGTGATATATTGGTTAAGTCCATGCGAGCAGAGGACCATTTGAAGCATTTGCAGGATACCTTCAATATGTTGAGGAAATAAAACATGAAGCTGAACCCGGAAAAATGTGCATTCGGGGTCGGGTCAGGAAAATTTCTCGAATTCATGGTATCCAACCGAGGAATAGAGATCAACCTCAACAAGATCAAAGATATCGAGGACATCACGGTAGTAGACAACGTAAAGGTCGTGCAGAGGTTAACCGAGCATATAGTCATCTTGGGGTGATTCATCTCGAGGTCCTCCAATAAGAGCCATCAATTTTTTCTTGTTGCTGAAGAAGAAAAATAACTTCTGGAATGCCAGCAGGCCTTGGAAGAGCTTAAAAGATACTTATCGATCCCACCGCTGCTTCACACGCCGAGGGCAGACGAACAACTGTACTAATATTTGGCAGTATCAGAGATAGTCGTAAGTGGATTCCTAGTCCGGGAAGAACAAGGTACGCAATTTCGATTTATTATGTTAGCCGGACCTTGGGCGAGGCCGAAACTAGATATCCCCAGCTAGAAAAATTGGCACTCACTTTGATAAGCGCCTCTAGGAAACTAAAACTATACTTTCAGTGTCACCCCATATGTGTTGTAACAACTTATCCATTACAAAATATTTTTGATAAACCCAACATTTCGGGATGGTTGGCCAAATGGGCTGTAGAAATCAGCGGGTCTGATATTGAATATCGACCCCGCATAGCCATTAAGTCTCAAATTTTAGCAGACTTCGTGGCTGACTTCACGCGGAGCTTAGTACCCGAGGTCAAAAGAGAGTTGTCGATAAACTTAGGTACATCCTCGGGAATCTGGACCCTCTTTACGGATGGTGCATCGAACGCAAAGGGGTTCGGACTCGACATCATACTAAAACTGCCCACATGCAATGTGGTTAGAGAATCTACTAGAACTGTGAAATTGACTAACAACAAGGCCGAATATGAGGCCATGATTGCAGTTCTCGAACTAGCCAAAGGATTGGGAGCGGAGGTGATCGAAGCCAAATGCGACTCCCTCCTTGTGGTGAATCAGGTTAACGGAACCTTCGAAGTTAGAGAAGAACGAATGCAAAGATACCTAGATAAGTTACAAGTAATGTTTCATCGATTTAGGGAATTGATTTTGTAGCACGTGCCTCAAGATAAAAATAGTGAGTCTGATGTCCTCGCAAACTTAGGGTCATCGGTTGAGGATAACGAGCTCAATTTGTGGGTCGTCGTGCAACTCATGAGGTCAGTAGTCAAAGAAGTCAATGCCGAGACAAACTCCACAATCTTAACATGGGATTGGATAAGTAAATACATAGAGTATTTGAAGGCTGGAAAACTTCCCTCATATCCAAAAGAATTGAGGGCCCTATGCATGAAGGCAGCCTGATTCACCCTGTCCGAAGATGGGACCTTGTTCAGAAGAATGTTCGATGGCCCACTAGCGATATGTCTGGGATTGGGAGATACCGAGTATGTTTTGAGGAAAGTTCACGAGGGAACTTGTTGTAATCATCCTAGTGACGAATCATTGGTTCAAAAGGTAATCAGAACCGGCTATTACTGGATCTACATGGAAAAATATGTGAAAGAGTTTGTTCGAAAATTTGACAAATGCCAAAGACATGCACTGATGATTCACCAGACCGGGGAACCACTCCATTTGGTATTTTCGCCATGGCCATTCATGAAGTGAGGAATGGACATCATTGGCCTTCTTCTATGGGCACCAGGTAAAGCTCAATTTATCTTCTTTGTGACTGACTATTTTTATAAGTGGGTTGAAGCACAGGCCTACGAGAAGGTTAGGGAGAAGGAAGTCATCGACATCATTTGGGACCACATCATATGTCGGTTCGGGATGCCATCCGAAATTTTGTGTGACAACGGGAAACAGTTCATCGGCAGCAAGGTAATCAAATTTCTCGAAGACCATAAGATCAAAAGAATCCTATCAACACCTTATTATTCTAGTGGGAATGGACAAGCCAAATTGACCAACAAGACCATCATCCAAAACCTTAAGAATAGGTTAACCGACGCGAAAGAAAAATGGAAGGAAATACTACTTGGAGTCCTTTGGGCATATCGCACGACTGTAAAGACCAGTACCAGGGCTACTACATTCTAATTGATCTATGTCACTGAATCCCTGATTTCGGTCGAAGTCAGGGAGCGAAGTATCAGATACTAATATGGAACGAAGGAGTCGAATGACAAGGACATGAGCACGAGCCTGGAGTTATTGGACAAAAGGTGCGAAGCCGCCCTTGTTCTATTGGCTACCCAAAAACAACGGATTGAGAGGTATTACTATTAGAGAGCCAAATGTCGGGGACTTAGTGCTAAGGAAATTCACCCTAAACACCCGGAATCCAAACAAAGGGAAATTGGGTTCGAATGGGGAACGACCATATCAGATTCTCGAGGCCACCGGAAAAGGGTCCAACAAACTCGAAACGATGAATGGAGAAAAACTACCGAGCAATTGGAATTTATCTCACCTAAAATGGTATAACTGCTAAGGTATGACCTCATTTCATTTCCTTTTTATTTCAGACTAACACTTGCAGGTGGTTGATGCGTGGCTAGAATTCATGGTTTAACACGTTATATGCCTTACATTTTATGTGCGTTAATGATAAAAATACACTTTTTATGTGTATAATGGAGTCTATTTCATGTGTAGGTTAATTGGAGATGGAAGCCAAGCTAAATGGATGCAAATACGTCAAAAATACGCTCAAGAGGCGAAGAGGAGTGCACCGGGCTATAGCCGGGCGTTTGAGCCTTAATGCCAGGCATAGCCTGGCGTTATCCAGGCACAAGAGCCCAAACACCAGCCCTAGCCTAGCGTTATCCAGATGCCAGAGCCCCAGGCGTTTGGCCTGTAACGCCTGGCCCCTGATCCGGTCAAATCCGTGTTTTAAAGAGTTTTAAGTGTTTCCCGGTTGGAATAGAAGTCTCCTACATGCTTATGGTTTATCCCCAACATATAAATAGACCCAAAAACACAACTTGAAATAGAGGAAGCCATTGAAGTGAAGAAAAACCTGTGGATTACTACTCAGTGAAGCAAACATTTATTTTATAGCTTTTATTTGTTATTTTGTAGTTCAATTATGCAAGTTATTTTAGAATTGATTCTTATGAATATGAGTAGCTAATTTTCTTAATCTAGGGTTTTGGTGGAACCCGTTGGGGGATAAACTTATTGTGATATTAATATAGTTTTGATTGGTTGATTAATATCTATTTGTTCAACTACGTTCTTGTTGTAGTTGATTGAGGAGCCCTCAATTAGTTGTTCCTATTTATTATGTAACTAATTTAGAGAGAGTGCATATTTAGGTAGTTGTTTGAACAACATCACTCCCGGAGTATAGATGAAAGTCATAACCGAGGGTTTAGAGGTTGGATTAGAGATAACGATACCTCGGGTGCAATCTAAAGTGAACTGTAATGCAATCTAGCTAGCGTAACTTGAGAGAGTGCGTCTAGTAAATTATCATAATTACTTGAGAGTGATTTATGGTAGATAGAGTGTTCATTATTGATATAGATAACTAATCAAACTATAAGAAGTATCCGAGAAGGAAGTTCACCGACGGGGGAAACCATAACCTTAGACCTTTATCATAATTGTTTACAACACATTGTTAGTAATTGTTAGTTATTATTATTGTCAGTAGAATTAGTAAAACATCACCAATTTATATTAAAAAGTCTTGAGAGAATTGATTGAGTAAAAGTTGTGTATTCTAAAGCCTTGATTGATACGTAAATTCCCTGTGGGATCGACTCTGGGCATAATACCCCGGATTATATTTGCAACGCCCGCTTAGTCTTTTATAAGACATAGTTGAGCGTGATCAGTGGTCAATGAGAAGAGACACGAAGTCTTTAGGTCTGAAAGCACGTGTTGCACTCTTTTTCTCTTAGACCGGTTTTGTCGCAAATGAGTTTTTTCGGCAAGGTTTTCAACGAGGAAACAATGAATTTTACTAACTAACAATCAAGCCTAATTACGAATCAGAACCGAAGATCAATTCAACAATATCCAGGGTTCCTTCGGGGGGCTACCCTCGGATATGATTTACCTTCAAATATCAACTCTAGCGAGTAAACTACTTCATAAAGGAAGGGTCTTGATAAATAGGATTTATTGTAAGGACCAAGCGGTCAAAACAAACCGTGCCCACGTAGATTGCTCGAGCCCTGGCATAAAACATTTACGCATATATGACTATTTTGATCGAGAATAAAGAGAAGTAATTTTTTTGCAAGAATTTTATGGTTTAAAACTTTTCCTTTTACATAGCTTAAAGATCTTCGTACTTCCGAAAATAACGAGCCCAAGGGCAATACATAACCGGAATGCGAACGACCACTCCCTCACTCAGTGACTTCCTTCCAACTCAAATAGCCTAAGTCACCAGCCTCGAGGGTAAAAGACCTATATCAGGCAACTCCCTGGTTTCTAAAGGCCACGGCCACCCCACTTGGAGACTGTTATCTCGGTCAAGACTGGATAACTAGGGAAAACAAGCCCAATGGGTAGCTCCCGAGCTAAAAGGCTACTTCCAAATTAACACAACTCAGAGACGTCCGAAATACGTAACAAAAACTAGGCCTTCGAAAAAGAAAATTTTTCATAACCGGTTCTAAAGGATACCCTCGGCAAACTATAATTTGAGTTACTTACATTGGGAGAAAGTTCCCGATAATCATGAACCCCCGGATGCCTCAAAACAAAATAATGTAAAGGCAGGGTTTGTCGGAACTTACACAACCTAAGTTATTTTATGCTAAGGCATTTCAACCTTTGGAATACAAGTAATGAAGCAAAGGAAAAATTTGAGAGCCGAAAGGGGAAGAAAGCCTTATATATTTAATAATTCTTTTTTACGAAGGCCATAATGGCCTAGTACAAAAATTTACAATTGTCAAACGACCTCAAAAAGATGCAAAATAAAGCAAAAAATATAAAGTCCTAAGTGTCATGGTCTTCATCGGAGGTAGAATCTCCATCCTCGGGATCTTCCCCATCTTTGGACTCGCTTAAACTCTCGAAATCTTCCTCAGGAAAGGCCAGCTTCGGGGCCCTTGCTTCCTCTACTTTGGCATTCTCAACTTCGGCCAGAATATCGAAGACTTGAGCATGAAATCCCTCGAGGGCTTATCTTCGATCTTGCCATCTTGCATGATCCACCATGCTCTTGGCCTTTTCCTGGATGGCCTCGACATTGACCATGAATTGGGCCATTTTAGCATCGGCTTTAGTGTTGGCCACGGCCACTTCAGATCTAGCCACTTCAAGTTCATTGGCCAAGTTTGCCTTATCAGAAATAGCCAATTCCAATTGAGATTGAAGCTCCTCGATTTTATTGACTTCATCGAAGCCTTCTCTTTTGTAGCTTGGAGCTAGGTCTCGGCCGAATCCAGTTGTACTTGGACGGTTTCCTTTTTTGAGGCTAGGATGTTTATATTCTTCTTGAACTCTTTAGCATCAGCTTCTATCGCATCTATCTGAGTCTTGAGATTCCTGATCTTTTCGAGCCTCTGTCGGACCTGCAGGATCGGATCGTTAGTTACTATCTCCAATTCGTCTTCACTATCGTGAAGCACTCGAAATACCTGCCGAGCCATCTCGACATGCTCACTCTAAGCCTCTTCTAAATCGGCCCAGATCTTCTCACTCAGAAGCTAGTAAGTATCCCCCTTCCCGGTGAGTGCCCGAACCTCAGCCTCGTACTCCTCCCAGATTCAGAATAAAGCCTCATGATGCAACACTAAAGCCTACAAGCACGAAGAAAGATGTTATAATTATTTACAACTTCAAGTTTAAAATAAATAATGAAGTGACCCTCGAACTTACCCGATTCAAACCATGTTGGGCCTCGTTAAATAGGCAAGGGGCCTACACCGCATTTATCACGACCTGATCTTCCTCGGTCACCAAGCATCTAAGGTAGATAGCGACTCCCATGGGGTCAGAGAAGACCCGGGCATCCTCTGGGACAGAAAAAGTTATCGACCGCCTGCGGTCGGGGTTAACACTTGGGGCCGGGAATTGATACACCAGTTTGGGGATCAATGAACACCCAGTAGCACCCGGTGATTTTTGCACCGGCAATTCACTAAGTCCGGCCACATCTTCTAAAGGGGTGGACTCAAATCCGTCTAAGAAGCCGTTAGTCACCCTCTGAGCCCCTCATAAGAACGACTTTCTAACATGCTAGCTTCACGAATCATGGCGTCCAAAATTTGAGGGGATACAAAAATATCGATCACTCCGAGCTCATCCCTCGGGACATCTTTTGCAGTTCGAGAAGTGTCGCCCTCTGTTTCTTTCTCGACCCTCTCGAGGACTTCAGTCACTGTCTCTTCTACGACCTCCATGGCTTGAGGCATCTAGAATTCACGTCTTACTCGGGCCACCAGCTCAGAATTTACTTCTTCCTCAGACTCATCCCTCAATCGATTGAGTGAGTCCGATGAGAGTTCTCGAGCCCCATCTTTCTTGGGCTTATGCACCAGCTGATTCCTCGGTCTCTTATTTTCAGAGTTGGAGGGGTTCGGGGCTTTTCTTTTGCCCTTCTTTTTGACTTGTTTCAAAGAAGGGGGATCAGCGTATATATCATCATCAGATGATGGAGGCCTCATCTCGACATCCTTTGGTAAACCTGTTGTCACGACCCAAACTGATCTGCCACGACGGGCACCAGGTACCTTACTCAACCGAGTACCAGTGTAACGTATCTTTTCGTATCATTCTATTATAGGTAAATGAGATGGAAAATCTGCCATGAGATAACTAGAATAAAATGTGAGGGAATACTCGTCATAGGATTACCCAACATGTAATAAAAACTTATACATATGACATACGGTATAAGACCAAAATAATCACTCGTACACTGAACATAGGCCGACAAGTCCATATAATCTTTCATGTACATGACATATGTCTACAAGCCTCTAAGAGTAGATAAATACCATAAAGGTCGAAACAGTGCCCCGTCATACTAATCAATACATGTCCAAATCATACTGACCAAATAAGCAACTTCGGAGCAAATGGAACGCACGAACACCTTCCGCTGAGCTGATAGCCTACTTGGAGGACTCTCAACCTGTCTATCGGGGCCTCCAGGCATGAAACGCAGTGTCTCGAAGCAAAAGGGGACGTCAGTACAAATAATGTATCGAGTATGTAAGGAATGAAAATCAGTAATTAAAAGACATGAGAGAAACATGGAGTAAAAGACTCAACATGTAAGTCTGAATAGCTCTATGAATCTTTTCATATTTGTAATGTCATGCATATGCGTATAAATGTCATACCATGCATAGGTATATGCATATATAACATCATCAAGCCTCTGAGGGAATTCCATCATATCATCTCAGCCACTGTGGGAAAATCATCAATGTATACCAGCTGATCAGGTGGTGGTGCGTATATAACGTCGTAACCTTTTCCCAAATCCCATATACATATACTATACGCATATATAACTCCATCTGGTCATGGGTCAATGTACATGTATAAATGCACGAAATGCATAAGAAGTACGTTAATAAGATTTCTCTAAATGGCATAAGATCATTACGCCTTTGATTAATATCATGAAATAGACTTTATCAACTTACGCATTTTCTGAGACCCTTGAACAAATGATAGAATAATAAGATACATGGGGAATCAAGAACATAGGTACCTCTAGCATTTCTATGAATATAGTCATTTATGAAAGTTGTGCATTTGCTCGTTTCGTTTGTATCGTATGGATCATGCCAAAAGAAAAGAAAGGATAGCCTTAACATACCTGAGTCGATTCTCTTGACAATCCCTCTAACACACATCAATTGCGACAAAACACGTAACGACAAATCGAAGTAGGGAAAAATTTGTATGATATTCTTGAGAAAGATTGTACCTTGCTCTCTTAGAATCGAAAATCTCACGTTGCTATCGTATTGAGAAGTTTCATATGAATTATTTTAGAGGCTCCATCTGTTACTTGTTGAAGCTCTCATACATCCCCCTTAATGAATTAGGGAGTTTCTTATTATAGGTGTGGGCCCCACTTTGCAAGATGACTTGGCCAACCATTTCCTCTAAATATGCCACCTAACCTCATAATTCAGAGAATCATTGTTTTGGTGATTAAGAATAGCACTTGCTGCCATGTTGGGGAGATGTCTCTGTTAAGCCGATCCACCAATTTTAATTACCTTGTTAATATTCCACTAAAAATAAATAAATAACCAATTACCAACATAATTAGGAATTATCTCAAATTACTTCATGGTCATGTGGTACATTGTATGGCACTATTCCATAAATAGGGGGTATTATAGCTTGAACCGTATTTTATCCCAAATAGGCAATCTTTAACGAAGATCATTTTCTTTGATTCACTTAGCCTCTCACATTCACGGCACTTACTTATTGCCTGTTATAAATAGAATAAATGCTTATAACCTCAAAAATAATCTTATTCCCGAGCATACGTCAATTAACTTATGACAAAACTTTAACGTATGAAATGCGGGATGTAACATCTCATTTCCGAGGTTTCATCAATTTACTTATGGTTTACTTACTGTCATGGGCGGCTTTCCAGCCATGCCCCATGACCTCTTGGACGCGCCCCGTATCATCCTGGCAAGCCTCCCAACGCCTAGCGCCACAGACGGCCCCGTGATCTTGGTTGCGCCAAGTGACAAGCGTGCATGTGCCTATGTCACCCCACCGATATCCCTCGCTAGCGCCCAGCCGCAAGCACCTGCCAACAACGCCACGCTCGCAAATAATGTCGCGCGCGCAGATCTTGATGCTAGAGACAAAGTTGCTGACAACGGACCTGTTTCTACCTTGTAGGAAACTAAGTCCTTTTCATTGTAAATATAGAGTAGTTTTATTCCATGTAATTTCATTATGTTTCTCTAGCTTAGTTATGTCAAGTAATGTAGCTTTGGTTTTTTTTTTTTTAAGCATTATTAGGGGGGATCAAGCAATCAAAACTTTCTAGCAAGCAATTCTCTATACTGGTGTCTCTCCCCCTTGACACCGCGTTGCCTTCTTTTGTAATAGCTTTCATTTATGAAATCAAGCTTTTCTTTTAATTCTCTTTACTGTTCTCTCAATTGTTCTTGACATCGATTTTCCCGTAAGGAACTGATAATCTCGTCTAGCGTATGGACGGGACCTTAGTTGGCGGACAGCAGTTGTACTGATATCAGTTGCTTAGCCTTACGTTGTCCTTCCAAAGAATTTCAGGAAGGCCCCGCGTAATAGTTGGTATCAGAGCACATCAGACGAGGGAACGTATTACCATTACCACCATTTCTGACCATGGTGAATCATGAGGACCGCATTACGGCCCTTGAGGAGAAGATTGACGTATTACGACACATTGTAAATACGGTGCCTGAACTACAAACCAGCCTAGTGCAAAGGTTGGACGACCTGGACCGCAGAATGATAAGGGCCGAAGTTGACATAGAAAACATCAGTCGTGACGCTAAAGAAGACCGGCAAATGGAAGCTACTGAGGCAGCCAAATTTTTTGGTAAATTCGAGGACCTCCGATAGGAGCGTACCGAGGATTTAGCCTACAGGGAACAAGAGGCAGACAGGGTGACTGCCGTGCAGCAAACTATAGAGTCCTTGACAGGCCAGCTCAATGTTGTTAATGCTGCTCTATAAAGCTTGCTTCGAGGAGGTGGAAATCAAATCGGGGGTGCTGTAAACCTCGCCCCCATGGCACAAAAACTGAAAATTCCTTAGCCAAAGCCATACAGTGGAGCTCGGAATGCTAAAGAAGTGGAGAATTTCATTTTCGACATCGAGCAGTACTTCGATGCCGTGGGAGGCCTAGAAGAAGCCAAGAAGGTAGCAACTGCTGCCATGTATCTTCAGGCTGATGCTAAGCTCTGGTGGCGAGTGAAGTAAGAAGCCATCAGAGCCGGTGAAGATTCCTTGGAGACATGGGAAGAACTGAAAGAAGCCATATGCCTACAGTTATTCCCCGAGAATGTTGAGTACAATGCAAGGAGAAAACTGTGGGAGCTCCGACAGACCATATCAGTGTGGGAATACGTGAGAGAATTCTCCGCGCTCATGCTGAACATCCGTGACATGGGGGACAAAGACAAGCTTTTCACATTCCTGGAAGGGTTGAAACCTTATGCCCGCATGGAACTGCAAAGACAACGGGTAGATACCCTACCCAAGGTGATCCAAGTAGCGGAATCCCTTGGGGACTATCAGGTGGAAACTCGGAAGTATAGGCCTCAACCGCCTATCTGAGTGGGATACAAAGGAGGCCAGCCTAACAGTGGTGGCCCTAACAGAAGTGGGGGAGATCGGAGTGCACCCAAAGCTAAGGCTCCTTCGTCAGGCAGCAACAGTGATGCGTCTAACAACAATGATCAGGGGAGAAAGCCTCCCTCAGGATGTTGTCATTGCGGTGGGCCACATTGGAATAACGAATGCCCACATGAACAGATGAACGCCCATCAAGCTTATGATGATGGGACAGATGATGAAGAAGATGATGCAGAGCAGATCGAACCAGTCGGTGCCTTCAATGCAATTGTGGTTTCTATTTCTGAGGCATTAGTGGGAACTAATGCTGGTATTCGTAAGAAGAAGGATCCCTGCCCAATCGCCAAGAAAGGGAAAAAGAAGACGAATAAAGGGAATCCTCCTAAACAAGAGAGGACCTTGATTTTCGTTGAACTGAAGGTAAATGGCAAGCCCATTAGGGCAATGATAGATATAGGTGCTACCCACAACTACTTGGCCTCAACGCAGGTGGAGCGCCTTGGCATAGTTGTAGGAAAGGGCAGAGGTCATGTCAAAGCTATCAACTCACCTCCTCAGCCAGTGGCTGGAATAGCCAAAGAAGTACCAGTGAAGATGGGTCCTTATGAAGGAAAGTTCAACTTGCGCGTAGTGATCATAGATGACTTCGAGTTGATAGTTGGGCTTGAATTCTTGAGGCAAACCAACACCATGCCCGTACCATATGCGGACATGCTTCTGATGATGGGAGAAAATAGGTCCAAGCCCTGCATTATCCCATGCATGCCCATGAAAATGGCCGCTGAGAACATCTCGGCCTTGCAGCTGAAGAAGGGATTCAAAAGTCATGAACCTACGTTCCTGGCTACCCTATGCATTGAAGAGGTAGAACGCTCATCGGGTCCCATTCCTACACTCGTAAAGGAGCTACTACTGGAATTTGAAGACGTTATGCCCTAGGAGATGCCAAAGCGACTTTCGCCTAGGCGCACTGTGGACCATGAGATTGAGTTAATGTCGGGTGCGAAGCCACCTGCCTGGGCACCTTATAGAATGTCACAACCCGAACTCACCGAGCTTCAGAGACAATTGAAGGAGATGCTAGACACAGGGATCATTGTACCCTCCAAGTCCCCATATGGGTCCCTTGTGCTTTTCCAAAAGAAACATGATGGTAGTCTATGACTCTATGTGGATTATCGGGCTTTAAATAAAATCACTGTGAAGAACAAGTATCCTATTCCGCTCATGGAAGACTTGTTCGATAGATTGGGGAGTGCAACGGTGTTCACAAAAATTGACTTGAAGACAGGGTATTGGCAAGTCCGGATTGCTAAGGGCGATGAGCACAAGACGACCTGTGTGACAAGATATGGGTCGTTCGACTTCTAGTTATGACGTTCGGCTTGATTAATCCTCCAACTACATTTTACACCCTAATGAACCAAGTCTTCCGAGAGTATATTGACGAATTCGTGGTGGTCTATTTGGATGACATTGTGATTTATAGCCAAACACTAGAAGAACACCTGGAGCATTTGCGGAAGGTCCTAGCTCGGTTGCGGGAGCATGAATTATACGCAAAGCTATCCAAGTTCTCCTTTGCTAAAAAATTGATTGACTTCCTCAGACATGTCATTGAGGAAGGGCGGATCAAGATGGACCAGCAAAAGATCCAGGCCATCACAAATTGGCCGCCACCCAAGGATATCCACGCCTTGAGGGTGTTCCTTGGCCTATACAATTTCTATTGGAGATTTGTGAAGAATTAATCCCTTTATCGCAGTGCCATTGATAGAACTCCTCAAGAAGGTCACGTCTTGGGATTGGGGTCCTAGACGAGCGGAGGGCTTCAACGCATTAAAATCGGCTATGTCTAGTAGCCCCGTCTTGGCCCTTCCTGATTTGGCCAAGCCATTCGAGGTACAAACGGATGCTTCCGACTATGCTCTTGGTGGGGTCTTCCTACAAGACGGGCATCCCGTAGCATATGAGAGCCGGAAGCTGAAGGATGCAGAGCGACGCTATGCCGCCCATGAGAAAGAACTACTGCTTGTCATTCATTGCTTACGCTTTTGGAGGCATTATCTGCTGGGATCCCCGTTCGTGGTCAAGACGGACAACACAGTTGTTAGTCATTTCATGACCCAGCCAAAGCTGAATGGCCAACAGGCCCGATGGTAGGAACTCCTAGCAGAATTTCACTTCAACCTGGAGTACCGAAGTGGGAAGACTAATCATGTTGCTGATGCGCTCAGTCGGAGAGCTGATCTAGCATCAGTGTGCCTACTCGCCACCCTAAGAGGGAGTGAAGTAGCTACCACCATAAAAGACAAGATATAGGATCTACTCATCAAGGATCCTGCTGCACAGTATTTGGTTGATCTAGTAGGACAGGGCAAAACTCTCCAGTTCTACATGGAGGATTGGTTCTTGAAGGTAAAAGGGAACCAACTATATGTTCCTAAAGGAGGAGATCTGAGAAGAACTCTTCTGGCGGAATGTCACGACACTCTGTGGGCCAGCTAGAGGTGTTAATCGGGTGGGCCGGGCCGGGCTGGGTAGGGGAAAATGTGAACCGCACGGGTTACGAACCGGGCCGGTTACGGGTTGAGGCTTAACGGGTTTAACGGGTTCGGGTTCATCCGGGTAAAAATTAAACCATAAGGGTTACGGGTAAACTGGGCCGGGCCGGGCCGGGTTAACAGTAAATTTTTTTTTTTTTAATTTTTTGTATTTGTTATAACTATCTTAAAAATATAAACAAAAAAATAAACTTATAAAAATATTGTTTGAATAAAGGATGCAAAGACTTTAAAATTCTTATATTTGAATATATCATTAAGCATTTACTTATAATTTGCAAGTTCAAAACTTCAAACTTGCAAATTAAAGTTTACATTTAATACTTCAAATTAAAGTTCAAACTTGCATTTATACGTCTAATAATATTAAAATAACAAACTAAAACATTAAGCATAAATGTATAATACGTCTAATAATATTTTAAAAAAAATGTAGCCGTTAAAACCGGGCCGGTTTAACCGGTAAGTGCATTGTTCATTTTGACCGGGTTGGACCGGTCCGGGTAACTGGTAGAAAAATTATAAACGGACCAACCCCTTCTACCCCTCCTACCCAGCCCACCCGGCCCTCTTCGTACTGGGCCAGTCCGGTTTCGGTTTCAGCCGGTCTGGAAACGGGTCAACCCGGCCCGTTTGACACCCTTAGGGCCAGCCATCCCCGCGAAGAACGCACCATGGCATTACTTCGCCATGCATATTATTGGCCTCAAATGGACGACGACTTCGCTTAGTATGTGAGGACTTTTCTAGTATGCTAGAAGGACAAGTCCGGACCACTTGACACAAAATTGGACTCTTGGAACCACTAGTTGTTCCAAAGAGACCTTGGGAAAGCGTGTCTCTGGATTTCATCACTGGATTACCCAAGGTCGGAGATCTCACAACTATCTTGGCTGTGGTGGATCGGTTTTCCAAGTATGCCACCTTTATTGGAGCACCTCAATATATATCAGCAGAAGATACAGCTCGATTCTTTTTCTCCCATGTCGTCAAATATTGGGGCCTTCCCAAAGACATCGTTAGTGATCGCGATTCACGCTTCACTAGCAACTTTTGGACCCAACTATTTAAGTGCTTCGGGTCAAAATTGAGTCATAGCTCAAGCTTTCATCCGCAATCTGATGGCCAAACGGGGCGGTTCAATGGTATGTTGGAGGAATATCTCCTCCACTTTGTTAGTGGATCGCAAAAGAATTGGGTGAAGCTTCTGGATGTTGCTCAACTGTGTTTCAATTCACAAAAAAGCTCTAGTACAAACATAAGCGCTTTTGAAATTTTTACCGGACAGAAACCGCTACTCCTACACACCGTGAATGCACCAAATATGTCAAGATCTCCTCGTTCTTCTAGCTTCTCAAAATAATGGAAGCTAAATTTGGAGATAGTGCGGAGCTATCTTGTCAAAGCCCAAAAGCGGATGAAGAGGCATGCTGATCAGAATCATCACTTTGTTGAATACCAAGTAGGAGACAAAGTGATGGTCAAAATCCCAAAGCGGTACTTGTTTGCAGGGGTCCATGACCCTCGCCTATTGCAAAAATATATTCGACCTTTGTCCATTGAAATACGCATTGGGAAAGTTTCATACCGGGTGGATACCCCAGCTTGGTGGAAAATCCATCCCGTCTTCCATTTCAGTCTTCTGAAACCTTTTCAGGAAGACACGGAGGATCCTTCACGGATCCAACTCACAATACCCAGTATTTGAGGCCCCAATTCAATCGGGAAAAGGCGTGCCGAAACTATTCTGGATGATCGGGTTAATCATGCCTCAAGGAAGTATCACCAAGAGTTCTTGGTGAAATGGCAAAGGTGTGATGTAGAGGAGAATACTTGGGAGAGGGGAAAAAACCTCAAAGCCTATAAGAGCCTAACTGAAGATTATTTTGCAAGTAAGGCGCTGAGGACGTCGCCAACTCACGTGGGGGAGAACGTCATGGGCGGCTTTCTAGCCATGCCCCATGACCCCTTGGACGCGCCCCATGGCGACCTAAAAAGCCTCCCAATGCCTAGCACCACGTTTGGCCCCGTGGTCTTAGTTGTGCCAAGTGACAAGCGCACATGTGCGTCTGTCGCCCCACCGATATCCCTCGCTAGCGCCCAGCCACAAGCAGCTGCCAACAGCACCACGTGCGCAGATCGTGATGCCAGAGACAAAGTTGCTGACAACGGACCTGTTTCTACCTTGTAGGAAACTAAGTACTTTTCATTGTAAATATAGAGTAGTTTTATTCCATGTAATTTCATTATGTTTCTCTAGCTTAGTTAGGTCAAGTCATGTAGCTTTGGTTTATTTTTTTTAAGCATTATTAGGGGGGATCAAGCAATCAAAACTTTCTAGCAAGAAATTCTCTGTATTGGTGTTTCTCCCCCTCGACACTGCGTTGTCTTCTTTTGTAATAGCTTTAATTTATGAAATCAAGCTTTTATTTCAATTCTCTTTATTGTTCTCTCAATTGTTCTTGACATCGGTTTTCCCGTACGGCACTGACAATCTCGTCTAGCGTACGGAGGGGACCTCAGTTGGCGGATAGCAGTTGTACTGATATCAATTGCTTAGACTTACATCGCCCTTCCAAAGAATTTCAAGAAGGCGCCACATAATATTACACGTACGAAAATATGGGGTGTAACAGCATTCCCCCTTTGGAACATTCGTCCTCGAATGTTGAATGATGCACTTATCATTATCATAACCTATAGCTCTTGTGATTACTTTAGTACTCTCCTTGCCATCTAGGAAACTATTCTGTAAATAAATCCAAAGGCCAGGGCATTCCCTCTTTTAGGCCTCTTTTTCATACCACAACTTGTGGTCGGAATTCTTCCAATCTCCTAACTATTGCTACCTTCTATCATGCAGTCTGTACGATTTTGTCCTTTTATGTGTGCCTATGCGACTCTTCTCTCATTTTTCATCCAGCTTTTAGCTAATCTCTAGGCCTCACTTTGTGAACGTATACAAAATAATGACTAGTTGTACCTCTGGGCATCTATGGCTTTACTACATCTAAATAGGTCATGTTATATCATAACTCTTACTTCGATTTATTGTTACTGAGGTCTGCTACCAAACTCCAGGTGACTCTCGTTGCTTATCCCATATGTATAAATCTAAGTCCTTTAATTCTTCCTCATTACTGTTCATCTTAAGAATGGCGACCTAATCTTATCTCATGCTTTGTAACTTTTATTCATCCATTGTTGATTCACCTCAATATTGATCTACAATTCACCAGTTATAACTTGAAACCTCTTACGTAATCACTAGGGCTCATGTTGCATCGAGGAACATTTGAAGTGATTTTCCACCATACTTCCATAACCGTATTTCATATCATCCCAATGTGGTTCTCCTTACGTGGGTATTTTAAAATCCCTTTTTTTTTCAAATCATTACTCAATAGAAGTCCCAAACATCATCCTTTATCTATCACAATTACACTCTTGTTCTACTACCAGGGCACTATTCCATCTCTTCTAAATGATATTAGTCTTAGACTCCTTTGATTTCACTCAGGCTATATTGAACTTTCTATAACTTAGATAAATCATTAACTCTCTTATTTTCATGGGTTAATCTCGAGGACTTATCCATTGTCGTCACCTTCTCACTTGCCTTTTGCTTGTCCTTACTCATGTCTTCCTAAAACCTTGTCGCTCTACCATACTTTAGCTTGCGATCTACACATATCCATTTATATTACTCGCAACCTTCGTTCAACTTTCTTGCACCATAGATTTCCTTATGTTATTTATGGAACATCAAGCGAAACACCACATCGTCTCGAACTTTTCTTTAATTTTTTAACTAGACCTCTCGATACCTAGAAACCATAGGCTGGAAGATATGCCACTAATGACACCTCTATCATTCCTGGATACTGAATCCCAACGTTTCTAGCCCTCTATCTGAAGTATGGATTATTTACAAACTTCTGCACCTGAGTATCTCGTACGTTGTTCACATTTACTTTACTTACCTTAAAATGTCGCATCACATCTTCTATCTCTTTCATGACCTCCCTTCCACATAGGTATAATTCACATCCACAACTTGAAGCTCTATTATAATACTTGCACCTCTGGTGCACACATAATCCAGTGGGAGCTTCATACTGACTTCTTATGAGGCTGGTACTCTTCTAACTGGCTTTCTCTTAGATCCGTTATATAATATGGTTGTTGTACTATCTCTCTTGTACCTCTGATATTAAGAGTGATTCTACAATGATCTCAATCACGATTTTTATAATTTTCTGGGTCCAATAATCAGACTCCTGATTTACTTAGTTGATGCAACTCTTTTAGTTTCCTCTTCCCTCTGATCAGCATGTATGTAGGCTTAAGTTATCTTCCGATCTGTGGCTCATGGTATTAGTTATTACTTTAGCTTTTCATGAGCGCTATGGAATATCCATGATAAAATATTCTAACACTTCAATCTTTTTTCTATGACATGGACTCAATTCTTTCTTTTAACTTATACCAGAGTCTTCTACGGATGTATGATTTTCAACATCTATGATGCATAGGTAATACTCCGAAATCTTGAGTGCATTCATAACGTAACTAACTCTGGATTATCGATCGAATAATTCCGTGCGTTCCTTCTCAACTTTGTTTAAATGTAAGCAATTACTTTTCATGATCGTTCTGCCACTTGTTGCATGAATACTTGGCTTATCTTAGTGCCCACACATATTGAAATTCCATACAACCCATATGATCTTGAAAATCACCTTTTGATTTTATTCTTCTTCCTATTTATTAGGCACGATAGGTTTCACTTTCTTATGAAGTTCATACAAGATTGTTGTCAGACTGGTTGTTACAAGACCATTTCCTCTTTAGGTCATTGTGCTTAGGTTGAAGCACTCTTCCTTATTTCCTCAGCTAGTCTTTCATTGTAGTACTTAGGGAGGACCCTCTTACTCTTGTAAGGTTGGGAGCTTATTACATCGTATACTCGATGGAATATTTGATGTCCTTCCTCGCCTATAATTATTCCTAGTTACTTACCTCCACGCCCTTGTGCTTGTAGCGTTTCTCCTGAATTGATATTTTGACTATCTTCCCAATGGTACTTTCTTTTATTTCCGTAACAATCATGCGGTACCTTTAATTACCCCAACTCCTATCTAAAAAAAATTTCTTTTCAACAATTGCAATCTTGTATCTGCGAGACTGAATTCCCTATGCTGGGGTTCAATTGATTTATCTTGCACGATTTGTTGATTTATTTGTATCCTCTTTTCTAGCCATAACTAGACTCTTCCTGAATCAACTGCTAACTATTTGTTGGTCCATTCTCATATCTATATTCTGCGTAATCTCTCTTGGCATCATGCTTGCATAATGTTCTGGAATCGTAGAATATCTGTAGGATTTGAATAAATGTAATCTCGTTCCTTTCGCCTTTTCACTACATTCTTCCTTTATTATTCCAAAGTTACCTCTTCATCTTTGGCGTTTTCTTTTTCATGTATTCATTGACACCTTACTCGCCTTGCGGTAATCCTTCTGTACCACGGATAACGAATTCCTTACTTATGAGTGTGACACCTAGTGTAACTGGCACACATAGTCCCTTAAGCTTAACTTTTTTCACATTGCTTGCTTTAGGGAAGCGTCTTCCTGAATGACCTTTGAAGGTTATTCTTCTTCCGTCCATTCTATTATTGCTGGAACGCAATCTCTGAAATTCTCATGATGCCGACTATTATCAAATTACTCAATAACTAATTCATGTTTAGTTTATCTTGTTCACCAGCCCATACTGATCTATTACTGTGGGGACTAACTTTTTCTTCTGATAGTCGTGTTGGAGTCACGAACTTATTTCTCAAAATGAGGATATGACTTTATGGCCTATACTCTTTTGTTATCTCAAGGCTTGTCACCTCTCGTCTTTTCCTTCACTTGATCTACCGTTTTCATCCATGTATCACATCTTACTCAAAATACTTCATTATCTCTCTTATTATTTCTGCTAATATTTTTGTCCATCACTTTATTCTGAAAACTTCAACAAGAATTCTTTTGCTTTTATCTCCCCTTGCTCCATCCCTGGCTCTTCCGGTTGCCTAGCATTCTCGCTTTACTAGGGACGGGAGTCATACTAAGTTAAATATTCATCCCTTCTAGGATTCAAGTGCCTATCTTTGTAATTCTTTTTGAACATTCTAGTATTCATATCTAGTTGTACTATTCTAGAATGCACCATCTGGGTGTCCCACAAGGAGAATTATTACCACATTTACAATATCCTTCAGAAATGTCAGCTAACGCTAACAATCCATCCACCATCTTGGGTTACTCTAACCCCAGCTAGATCTTGATATCCCGTCCTTTTCTTAAACACTATATGTTGGCTCCCATGGAGCATAACTGAGATGGGTGTGGCCAATTGTACATACATCTATTATTTTTTGAGGTAACTCAAAAGGCTTATATTTCTCTTCCTGAATTGTAAATACTGATAATCTTCATTTACTGGACGCCTTGTACCCTTCTTCACCTTGCTTCTTTTACTTGTTGAAACTTGTATCTACCTTCTAAATTTCTCATTTCTTTTCACCATATGGGTGGATAGATATTCTTGCCTTAGGACTCCCTATCAAGAAGCTTACATGTCTTAGTACACACATGTTCTGCTGAAGACCTCTCATTTATCCATCATAAGAATGATGCAAAATCGAGTTCCTCTAACTCAACTCTTCCACAACCACATGCAATCTCTTACCAAATGTCTTTCTAGATGTAGGTATCATTATATTACGAATAAGATAGAGTTTAGGAAATTGAGTTCTTACAACTGAGCTCTACCACACGATCTAGAGTAAGAAGAAAGAGTGACAGTCCTAAATGCCTTGTAGCCTTTTGCTTATAAGTGTGGTGCACAACACACTCATAAACAAGACTCTACTAGACCTGGCTTGTAGACTCCCTAGGACAGACTGCTCTGATACCACTTTTGTCACGACCTAAACTGATGGGCCGCGACGGGCACCCGGTACCTTACTCAACCGATTACCAATGTAACGTATCTTTTCGTATCATTCTATTATAGGTAAATGAGATGGAAATGTTGTCGTGATATAACTAGAATAAAACGTGAGAGAATACTCTCCATAGGACCATCCAACATGTAATACGAACTTATATATATGACATACGCTATAAGACCAAAATGATAACTCGTACACTGAACATAGACCGACAAGGCCATACAATCTTTCATGTGTATGAATTATGTCTATAAGCCTCTAAGAGTAGATAAATACCATAAAGGTCGGGAGAGGGCTCCCTGATACTAATCAATACATGTCCAAATCATACGGACCAAATAAGTAACTTCGGAGCAAATGGAGCGCACCAACACCCTGAGCTGATAGCCTACTTGGAGGACTCTCAACCTGTCTATCGGGACCTGCAGGCATGAAACGCAACATCCCCAGGCAAAAGGAACGTCAGTACAAATAATGTACCGAGTATGCAAGGAATGAAAATCAGTAAATAAAATACATGAGATAAACATGGAGTAAAACACTCAAAATGTAAGACAAAATAGCTTTGTGAATCATTTCATATTTATAAATTCATGCATATGCATATAAATGTCATACCATGCATAGGTATATGCATACATAACATCATCAAGCCTCTGAGGGCATCTCATCATATCATTTGGGGCACTGTGGGAAAATCATCAAGATATACTAGCTGATCAAGTGGTGGTGCGTATATAACGTCGTAACATTTTCCCATATTCCATATACATATATTATATGTGTATATGACGTCATCTGGTCATGGGTCAATGTACTTGTATAAATGCATGAAATGCATAAAAAGTACGTTAATAAGATTTGTCGAAATGTCATAAGATCATTACGCCTTTGATTAATATCATGAAATAGAATTTATCAACTTACGCATTTTCTGAGACCCTTGAACAGATGATAGAATAATAGGACACATGGGAATCAAGAACATAGGCACCTCTAGCATTTCTATGAGTAGGTCATTTATAAAATTTGTGCATTTGCTCATTTCGTTTGTACCGTATGGATCATGCCAAAAGAAAAGAAGGGATAGCCTTAACATACCTGAGTTGATTCTCTTAACAATCCCTCTAATACACGTCAATTGCAACAAAACTCATAACGGCGGATCGAAGAAGGGAAAAATCCGTATGATATTCTTGAGAAAGATTGTACCATGCTCTCTTAGAATCGAAAATCTCACGCTGCTATCGTATTAAGAAATTTCATATGAATTATTTTAGAAACTTCATTCGTTACTTGTTGAAGCTCTCATCCATCCCCCTCAATGAATTAGGGAGTTTCTTATTATAGGTGTGGGCCCCACTTTATAAGATGATTTGTCCAACCATTTCTTCTAAATATGCCACCTAACCTCATAATTCAAAGAGTCATTGTTTGGTTGATTAAGAATGGCACTTGCTTCCACGTTGGGGAGATGTCTCCATTAAGCTTATCCACCAATTTAATTACCTTGTTAATCTTCCACTAAAAATAATTAATTAACCATTTACCAACATAATTAGGAATTATCTCAATTTACTTAAAATACTACTCACTTTTAACACACTTTATACATCATACTATCATGGTCATGTGGGACCTTGTATGGAACTAGTCCATAAATACGAAGTATTATAGCTTGGACCATATTTTATCCCAAATTGGCAATCTTTAATGAAGCTCATTTCCTTCAATTCGCTTACCTCTCACCTTCACAAAACTTAATTGTCACCTGTTATAAATAGCACAAATGCTTATAACCTCAAAAATAATCTTATTCCCAAGCCTACGTCGATTAACTCATGACGAAACATTAACGTATGAAAATGTTGGATGTAACATCTCATTTTAGAGCTTTCATCAATTTACTTATGGCGTACTTTCACGTATAAAAACATGGGGTGTAACACCTGCGAAATAAAAATATAACGAATCAGGGACTGATGACAAAAAGAAATGATATCAGATGTATCAGGGAAAAACTCTTACCATCATTGCGGGCCTCCTATCAACCCTTTGATAATTCCATCCAAGCCCGCTCAGAATACGACCTCTGTGACACAAGGCCCTCAACCCATTCCTTAAGTTCAGGAACTGCTTCCGGCATCTGGGCCAAATCTGCGACACCAAAAACATCAATAAAGAAAAAAATAAGAGGGAAATCAACGAGATTAAACCTTCATGGTGAAGTACTACTTACGTTTCATGTTCCATTTCTCGAGAAATGGCATGTCTCCAGCAGGGATCAGGTCCGAAGTCTTTACTCGAACGAATCGGCCCATACAACCTCGGTCCTAAGATTCGTCTATGCTGGAGAACAGGGCCCTACTGGCCCGGCGAGCAAGCTTGATCATCCAAGTGGGGGACTGTAGAGGCGCATAAGGTGGTCGAGGGTAAGGGACATCCCTCAATTTTTCTTACAAAAAATTGGAGGAGAATCACTATTCTCTATAAGTAGGGGTGGATCTAGACAAGAGTCACATCATACCTCTTGCAAAAGGCAATGATGATAGGGTCTAAGGGACCCAACGTGAAGGAATAAGTGTAAACACTTAGAAACCCCTCCGCGTGGGTAGTGATTGATTCCTCGAGAAAAGGAACCACCACATTCCTATTGACCCAGTTGTAATCCTCTTTATCCTTTGTGAGGAGATCTTTGGTGATTGTGCATATGTACCTCAAGACCGGCTCACATCGGCCCGGTATCGAGGTCTTTCAACCTTAAAATCGGTAACAATAGGGCACCTTTCCAGAATGAATTCCTCAAGGTGAGGTTCCGCTGCAGCCCTGCTGCCGGCGGGTCATGATGAAGAAGCGGCATCCTTTAGCAGTACGATCTTAGAAGTTTTTGCCATTGAAGAACAGGAGAAAAGAGAATTAAGATGGTATGCGGTTTGATGAAAGTTCAAGAAATTTTGATGCAAGAGTTGTAAATCAAAGGGATTTTTGAAGAAAAAACATGAATAAGAGGAGCTTTGAACGTAAAAGTTTGAATGAGGAAAATCTAGGGTACTTATAGCTTGTTGGTGACGGTTCAGAATCGATAGTGGCTGACCAGCAACTAACAGGCATTTAATACCTTGGTAACTGGACCGACGGGACATTTCGGGATTCGTTTATCGCTTAAGTCACACCTGGATGTCTCAGTGACCAATCATCGCTTACATCATGGACCATCGATACGGGATTCGAAAATTCATATCGTTTCTCGGCATCTTATCTCCGAGAAATGAGGGGACTATCTGTATACGGTAAAACCAGGCCCACTCCTTGCACGAGCTAATCGAGACTGGAATGTGATAGATTAAGGTTCGACCTTGAACCCATGTCGAACTGAGATACGAGGTTATGTTGTCAAAGCTCGAGCCCCCGGGACCGAACAAAATCGAGATCGAGAGAAATTTACTGAGTCGGATAACAGAAAGATGAAATATCCACGATCGAGCATAGATCACGGCAGAGATCTCGGTATGTATCAAGGATAGGCCGATTAATTAGCCAATCATGAGATTTCTTACTTCATTTAGAATTGTATCAAGAGTAGGACTCCCCTCCTATATAAAGGGGGTCTGATCATTTGTAAAACATATCACATTTATGCAATACAAAGCAATACACTGTCTTTTTCTAGCTTTCATTATCTTGTTAGTTTGTTCTTATATTATTTGAAAATTCTCTTGGTTCAAGGGTGATCGAACTCGAGGTCTAAGGCTATTCGATTCGTTTGGTTTGCATTTATTTCTTTTATAGTCAATTTTAATATTAACATGTTTTCTCAATTTGTGCCAAGTTATATCACGTATCCTTAAAACCGCGTATAAATTTAATTGTTATTTTTTTCGAGGGTAAACAGAGAAGCACCAATACAGCGAAGTAGAAGAAAAGAAGAAATTCCACTAAAAATATCTTCTGGTCGGTCTTTCCAACTATCTAAGGCTTGTAGAGTAATATTCTCTGTTCAATCATAGGGCTAATTTGTTCGACTAAGCGATATTTTTTTTCTATAATCTTGGCCAATTCAAGTTGATCCAAGGCTCTTTCGATCTCGGGCTGATCCCTGGACATTAACAAGTTCCTATGTTCTACTGACAACTAGCATTGTGATTTTTCCTTTGGACACCAGATTAAAACTGAAGAAAAAGAAAGAGAACCAGAGGTGATACTAAAATTGAAGATGAAAGAACGAGCGCCGAGAAAAAAGGGAAGTATAAGGAAAAGAGAAAAAATGTAAATAAACTAGGGGTGTGTTTGGTATGAAGTAAAATATTTTTCAATCTCTCATGTTTGGTTGGCTTAAATATTTTGAAAATTATTTTCCTCATAAATTCATTTCCTTCAATTGCGGAAAAATATTTTCCCTATCAAGGGAGGGGAAAACACTTTCCAAAAATTTTTTCAATCTTATCCACCACCCAACCCCACCTCCACTCCCACCCTACCACTGACCCCACCCTAAATATAAATATTATTAAGAGTATTTTATTTTCATGTTGTAGATAAAGTACTTTCTTTTCATTTAAAAAATAATTTTTTTTTCATAATGTAAAAAAAGGTATTTCTTTCATTTCAATCAAAATATTACTTTGTTTTCATGATGTAGAAAAAATAATTTCCTTTATTTCAACAAAATGATGCAGTAAAAAGTATTTTCTTTCCTTTTTTGAGGATAAAAGGTACTTTATGTTACTAATAAGAACTAGGGTGCGAGACCCATTTGTTTGTGATCGCTACAAAGGCCATGATGGGCTATAGTTATGCCTTCTAAGGCATTGTCATTTCCTAATGCAACCAAATTATAACACATTGAAGTAGAACATTGTCTTGCATAAATAAGACCATTATGATCTTTGTGATAGGCATCTATTATAAATTCTGGTGGTAAAACAAACATGCATAAATTATTAAAGCTAGATTTCATAAAAGCTGCTTTTGCCAGTTGATGTGCTACCATGTTCCCTTCACAAAAGTTATGTCTCACTGTGATCTCCCCCAGTAGAAGTTCCTTCTCCATTAACCACCTTCATTCATATATCAAATCATTGTAAGTTGGATAATCATCGTGGAGAAATCGTATAACTTCCATGGCATCCGTTTCTACTTCAACTGGGAAGATTTTTTCCTTTATAATTAGTTGAAGTACATGCCGTAACGCTTGTAATTCTTCTTGGATTAGTGATGCTGCATGGATTTATTTTATATTTGTTGTTGCGTATCGCTCCGCTGATTCCCGCCGGTAGGAAATTGATCCTAAAGGCACCATCAATGTTGATCTTGTATCAATCTATTGGAGGAGCCTGTCACTTGACATTAATATTTATTTTTATATTTTTATTAGTAGCCCTAGAAGTTAATTGACTGTATTCAATAGCTTGGTCAATCACTCTTCTAGTATTGATGTGGTTAGTGGTATTATTTTGGTTGTTGTGATTCATGTTGGTCCAGATGGCCCATAGGGAAAACAGGAATATGTCCTCCCATGTGATATATTTCTTGATCAATGTGGGATTTACATTCCTGAGTATATCAACCCAGTGTGTTGTGTGTATTTGGGAATTGGAAGTTACTCCCATGGATTGTCAAAAAGTTCGAGTAATGCTACATTCCCAGAATATATAGATTAGAGTCTCATTGGTGTTCTTACATATTGGGCAATGAGGACCAATATTTACACCAATTTTGCTTAGGTAAGCTCTGGCAGGAAGTCGTTTATGGTAGCATTTCCATAGAAAAAATTTAATCTTGTTAGGGCATTTGAGGCCCCAGATCCAATTGAAATTGAGGTTTGGACAAGTTTGGTCATCAATTAGCTTATAGCAAGAATTTGTGAAAAATATACCACTAGGATTTATGCTCCATATGAGATTATTGGGAGGAGTAATATGCTTGTTGGGGTTTAATGCATAGATTTTGTTGGCTATGCTTTGGGGTAGGTCAAAGGATATTTTCCTTAGATGCCAAGACTCATTATCACAAATATATTTAATTTTAAACAATCTTCATTAGGATATAAAGGGCCTATAATGTTACTACGAAGGTTGGGAATATTTGGGATCCAGTTTGTGTTCCATATATTAAGATTTGAATGTTGGTGTATTGTCCACCTTATGCCCTTATTACAAACAGTCCATCCCTTAAGGAGACTGTTCCAAGTGTTCGAGCCACTCTTAAAATTTCTACTTTTTTCATATAAACTAATAAGTACTTTAGCCCAAAGAGAGGAAGGATTATTTAGAATTCTCCAGGCTAGGATGGTTAGTAGGGATAAGTTCTTAGATTTAGCTTTTTTAATACCTAGACCACCTAGATATTTTGTAGTAGTAACAGTGTTCCACCCAATTAAGTGTATCTTTTTCTTTTCCCTTGTAATGCCCCATAGGAAATCTCTTTAAATTTTGTCTATTTCTTTAAGAGTTTTGGTCGGTAGAAAGGAAATTTGCATTAGGTGATTTGGTATGGTGTTGAGAGTGGAGGATACTAAGGTGCACCTACCTGCCATACTTAACAACCTAGCATTCCAATTATTTGATTTTGCACGTATTTTATCAATTAGAGGTTGATAATCCCTGTGCTTAGGGTTAGTGTTTAGCATGGGAAAACCTAAGTATGTACCGAAGGAATTACTAATTTTGATATCAAAGATACTCATTGCCATGTCTTTAGTAGGTTCTTTGCAATACTTGGACACTAAAAGCTTGGATTTATCCTTATTGATATTTAATCCAGAGAGGCAACCAAAAATTCTCCATGCTTCTCCACATTGTATTGAGTGCTTTGGTATTGGCTTGACCCATTAAAGGGAGATCATCCGCAAAGAATAGGTGAGATAAGGGAGGACTTTTGGGGTTTAGTTTTATAGGGTCTTAATTCCTTGTATCTACTTTATTTTCAATATTGTTTTGAAGCATATACATGCACAATATGAATAAGTAAGGTGACATAGGGTATCTCTATCTAATACCCCTTGTAGGGTGAAATTATTTTGTTCTGTTACCATTAACTAGTATGGAAATGGTACTTGTAGTGATGCAGCTAAGTATTAGGGCTGAAATATTAGGGGAAAATTGAAAACTTTTAGGGTCCTGTAGATGTATGACCATTCTAATTTGTCGAATACCTTTTCTAGGTCAATCTTAAGGATTAGACTTTCCCTTCCTTTAGTGGAGTTGAACTATTTTATTACTTCTTGGATGATAATGGCAATGTCACTAGCCCTTCTATATTTTAGGAAGATATCTTGTTAAATATTGATTATGTGTTGTAGGTACGGCTTAATTCAATTGGCAATAACTTTAGTTATAATTTTGTAAATGGTGTTACACATGCTAATAGGCCTAAAGTTTTTTAGGTTGTTGGCATTGTTAAATTTAGGAATTAAGCATAGGTATGTTTTGTTAATATCATGAGGCATTGTTTTTGTGCGGAAAATATTTTGTCAAAGATTTATGACCTTGTTTCCTATAATATGCCAAATTCTTTAGAAAAAGAACGGGCGTAACCCATCAGGGCCCGGGGCTTTGTAAGGTTTAAAGGAGAACACAACTTTTCTTATTTCATAATTTCTTAAGGGTTTATCTAGACTCGATAGATCAATATTCGAAAAACTAGCCTTGTCTTTTTTAATTATTGACCAATCAATTTTTCCATGGGAGGTAGTGAAAATGCTTGAGAAGTAAGTTGTTGTATAGTTCATTAGGGTAATTTGGTCCTCAATCCAATTTTCAGAATTGTCTTTGAAGAAGACAATGTTGTTTCTCTTCCTCCTTTTGGTGGCTTTAATATGGAAAATTTTGGTATTGGCATCATCATCATTTAACCAATTAACCCTAGAACACAATTTTCAGTATTCTTCTTCCTCTTGTATAATGGTATTATAATCATCAATAAGAGTTGATTCTAGATTCCTAAGATAGTGGCTAGTTGTATAGCTATGCGAATTTTGGATACCATCAATTCTTTTCAAAAGAATCTTTTTTTTAGCAAAAATGTTACCAAAGGTAACTTTTTTCCATTCTAAGACATTATTTTTTAAAAACTCCGTACCTTCGACTAAGTTTTTATTTTCCCAACTATGTGACACAATTCTAGTAAAACCCGGATGGGAGCACCAAAAAGTTTATATCCTAAAGGGCATGTCATGACTAGTATTAATTCTATTATTAAGGTTGATGAGGATAGTGTTATGGTCCGAGTGAATTTTAGGGAGGTGAGTTATGGTAACATTAGGAAAAGATTGTAACCATTCTTCATTAGAATATACCCTATCTAATCTTTTCATTATTAGACCATTTTTTCTTTTACGATGGTCAGACCATGTGTATCTGTATCCCTTAAAACCTAAGTCAACTAGGTTACATAGATTAAGGCAGTCGATTAATGACTTGGCACGTTTTTGGTTTATGATTCTGCCACCAAACTTGTCCCCGAAATTTAAAACTTCATTGAAGTCACCCCTATCAATCAAGGCCCTTTATAGTAATCAAATACACTTCTTAGATTATTCCATAACATGTTTCTATGCATTATATCATTGCTAGTATAAATTTCTCTAAACAACCAAGAAATTTTTTTAGGTTTTACCTTGATCATTGCATATATTGTCCGCCCCTTCCTAGTGAAGTTGTTGACAGTCACCATGTCATGATTCCATAAAATCACCAAACCACTAGCTTGCCTAATTGCAGGGACCTCAATTAACTCAGTGAAGTTGAACTCCTCTAGGATAGAAGTGTGACTAGACATTTTGGTCTCCAACAAATCAACTAGACAAGGCCTATGGGTGTTCATAAGCTCTCTAAAGTGCCTCTTAAAGTTTAAGCTCTCTAAAGTGCCTCTTAAAGTTTGCATGTTAGCTCCTCTAACATTCCAAATTATGAAGTTTTTTGGTTGATTCATGGGATGGTTTTTGGTTGGGTTGGTGTTGTAATTCCTCCTGAGGGAGGGAACTAGTATCACTATATTTTTCCCCACTATAGGATCTTCTGGAGGCCTTATGTCTAGTGAGCACTTGTAAAGTGTCACTGGGCAGCTGAAGATAGACTTCCTGTCTAGCATCTCCTTGAATATGAGTATTTTTACCTCGCTTAGGCTTGAAAATTCTATTGACTGTTCCTCTTGGAGCCCTTACTGATTTTGCATGTTTGGTGTTTGTGCTAGGTCGTCCATTAGATCTAGTTGTGGATCTAGTTGTTGTTCTAGCAAGTGTTGAGCATTCCATTAAGTGAAGATTGGGTTCAATAGCATTAGATCTTTCGGAGCAAAGAAAGGAAGATTTAGAGGTGGGTTTTGCGGCATTTGTTGGTCGGAGTTTCTTGGTATGTTCCACATGTGTTGCATGGTATTCACTAGGTTTTGGTTCATCGAAGGTGACAATTGTTGTCGAATGTTGTTCATCCACATTTGGTTGATGTAATTGTTCATGGCCAGGGTCATTCCCTCAGATATTAGTTGTGCAGGGTAGTTGGTGTTTTGGATTATCAATATGGATTCTTGTCCATTGATCATCATGTTGAAAGACACGGCATGGCCTTGTAGACTTTATTCCACCCACGATTGTGGTACATGGTTTGGTGGATTCGGAGGTTGGGCATAGATCACAGGATTGGAGGGAAGATGGGGAGGTAGGGGTGGGAGGTTTTTCATGGTTTGTTGTCGAGTGACGTGGAACAATTGAATGAGACGGTATCTTCTCCTTAGGGTCAGTGGAGTTCTTGGCATTTTTTGGGTGTTCTTGGATTATATTTGGTGTGCCGTCTATGGAATTTGGAGGATTTTTAATAATTATATCTATTTCCATGGGATTTGAGGGAGATAGCGTGTGAGATTTATGAAAATCTTGCATGGATATGGGCCATGCCACTTGGCTCCTTTTGTCTTCCATGTGTTGAATTTCGGATTGGTTGGTGGTGGTAATTTTTGCATGTTGGGTATTAGTAGATTTGTTTTTATTAGTAGGGCTATTATTGTAAATAGAGTGATTATTATTTTCTTGGTGAGCCCGATTGGTTTGTGCTTGATTTTTTTCCAAGTTAGTAATATTAAGCACCGGCATTGGGCCATCATCATGGTAAGTAGAGTGTGCCACGTTTTGGACACTTGTAACGTGAAGAGACATTTTATCATGCAAAATGTTGGAGTTTTGATTAATTTTTAATTCATTCTTTTCCAAAACCTTGTGCTTTCCTAGTATATTAGCAAAACCACTATCTCCTCTAGAGGATGGATTGTTACTTTGATTTTGAACAATTTTCGTTTTATCATCAGTGTTGTCGACTGGAAATCCATTTATCACTGCATAAGGGTTAGCTAGGATTTGTTTGTTGACATAATTTAATGGTTGAGTGTTGAGATACTTACCAGATGAAGCATCATATATGCAGACATTAATACCTGGGGCTATTGACGGGCTAGCCACATCTTTGGATTGATTGGTTGCTTTGGATTTGCCTTTTTTTAGAAAGGAAACCCTCAACCACTCTTGGACAGTTTCTTGCATGGATTGTGGTGTCCCCAATGGTGGTTTCTCTCCCTTTTACTTGATTGGTTGAGCGGCAAAAGGAATCTTTGGCATGTATGTCCCAGCCTGTCGCATGCTTTGCATAGGATATCAGCTTCTTCATATATGATAGGCTGCTTATGATGGCCAATCATTTAGAAATTTTAGACTGGTTGCTCCAATGGTAATTCCACACACAACCTTGCATATCTTCCCCGTAGTGTGGATGATGTGCATGCATCCACTTTGAGTAATTTACCAATTCAATTCCCAATTTTGGTTAGGATAACTCCATTGTAAAATTTCGTGGGAATTTTACAAACGTACCCAAATTGCGGTGTAGCTTTGTTGTGCTTCCTTTGCTACAAAATGTGGCACCCATTTTCGAACTGATAGGAAAAAACCATTGATGAACCAAGGTTCATGTTGAAGGATCTTGGTCATGTTATCGTTCTTTGCCAACTTTACCGTATAGTGATCTTCTCCGAAATCAATTAGTGAAAAGTTTTCATTTATTTTCCACAAGTCTTGGATTTTTTTTTTAGATAGTGGTGCACTAGCCGCTTGCCCATGAGTTTTATGATGACGGAGTATTTTCAAGGATTGTACATGCGTTTCTTGTCATCATCCGTTAGGATTATTTGTTTCATTTTTTGGGACAGCTCCACTGATTCCATGGCTTCCAATTTTGATGGCTGAAAGTCCATTGAAATTGTTGAGGTATCGTTTTCTTAGCNTGACCAGTTTCTTAGTCTGAAGCAGGGGAATATGAGTGTGAGGGATTATAACCATAAGTTTAATTCTTTGGCGAGGTATGCACCAGTTATCGTCGTACTATGAGGGCTAGAGTTCATCATTATGTGGATGGTTTAAGGGATCATCTAATTAGAGACTGTAGGGTAGCATCCCTATCGGATGATGTAGATACTTCCCGCATACAGGCTTTCGCTCAGACTACAGAGGACCTTTCCCGTCGGATTCGTGATACTCGCATGGATAGGGAGCAGAGTAAGAGGGCTCGTACTATGGGGTCTTATAGGGAGCCACGGGGTGATTTTAGGCCCCCACTCCATCGATATCCACCTCGATAAGCAGGTAGTTTCCCACCATAGATACAGGGCCAGCGGTTTGATCGTTATATTCAGTCGGGGTCGGGGCAGAACTCAGGCCAACCTGAGGGCCGTCGACACGAACGTTCCGCACAGATGAGACAACCTACTCCTCCATGTACTCAGTGTGGTAAGCTGCACATCGGGAAGTGTATACAGGGTTCGAGTGGATGTTATCATTGTGGGAAGACAGGATATTTTATTAGTCGGTGCCTGGGGTTAGGTAGAGGTGCACCAGCTCAGCCTTCAGGATCCACATCAGCCTCTTCGCCCTCAGTCCGTGCTCCCCGACCAGGTCCATAATCTACTCAGGGCCGTGGTAGGAGAAGAGGTGGAGGAGACACCTCAGGTTCTAGTGGTGGCCAAAACCGCTTTTATGCACTCATAGGCCGACAGGATTCAGAGGCATCCCCAGACGTNTTGATAGATCCTGGTTCTACATTTTCATATATTACTCCATTTATTGCTGGTAAGCTTGACATGAGATCTGAGTTGTTGCCATAGTCAGTTGAGGTGTCTACGCCAGTTGGCGACTCTACTGTAGCTAATCATGTCTATCGAGGTTGTACAGTGTTAATTAATGACCATCCAACTTCTGCTGATTTAGTTGAATTGGTTATGCTAGACTTCAATGTCATTATGGGTATGGATTGGTTGGCAGCTTGTTATGCTAATAATGATTGTCGTGCAAATTTGGTCCGATTTCATTTTCCTGGTGAGCCTGTCCTTGAATGGAAAGGTAATGCAGCCACGCCCAAGGGTAAGTTTATTTCATACCTTAGAGCTCGAAAGTTTATTGCTAAAGGATGTATATACCATCTGGTTCATGTCAGGGATATAGATAAGGAGCCAGCGACTCTTCAGTTGGTTCCTATTGTGAATGAATTCCCGACGGTATTCCCTGACGAGCTTCCAGGAACTCCCCTGTGTGTGTTGCGTTAACGAAGAATTCATGTTGAAGCAGTTTATCCTTTTAGGATAGTGTATTAGGGGATTGTAGTTTGATTGTATCAGGGAGTTTTGGTGGAATTTGATTTTGATTTCCTGATTCTTGTTCAAGTGAGAGGTCACCCATCCTCACTCGTCCCTAGTTTCATTTATTGAATAGTTATATACAAAAGGTATTTTCTTTCATTTCAACAAAATGTATTTCTTTTCATGATGTAGAAAAAGTATTTCTATCTCTTCAGGTAAGGGTAAGGTCTGCATACACACAACCCTCCCACATCCCACTTGTGAGATTATACTGCGTATGTTGTTGTTGATGTAGAAAAAGTATTTTCTTTCATTTCTACAAACTGAGTATATCATGATATAGAAAAATTATTTTTCTAAAGAAATATTTTCTACTCTCTAACCAAACACTAGAAAATATTTTTCGAAAAAAGCTTTTCACTCACCAACCAAACAAGAGAAAATAAGTGATAAAACTAACTATATCTACTCTCCAACCAAACACTAGTAATTTTTTTGCTCATGAATCAAATAATTGAAAGTTGACTGCAATCAGGACGGACCCACGTGGTGCTAAGCAGGTTTAACTGAACCCGCTTCATCAAAAAATAATATTGTATATATGTATAAATTACGATTAAAATAGCGTAAATATATGTATAAAAATTATATTTGAACCTACTTGACCAAATCTTCGTTCTTGTAAAAATGGTCAAACGGGTTCATAATATTAGTTAGGTCTTGTCATCGAATCCTTTCATCTTATGTGCCTACTTCTTTTTTTTTTGTATAAATTGCAACAAGACCCACACAAAAAAAAAAGACCGTAATGATAGCACCATAGCTGGATATAACTGTCTTTGCAATCAAAGTAAATTATTTACCTTGTATGTATATTGCAGTTTTCTTTATTTTACTTTATAGTTTATTTTAGTCCAGAAGGTAATTTTAGTTCTCCCTTTCATAAAATTTGCTATGACTTGCACAGTTTAAACCTTGTGCATATTGACGAAATCTCCCTACACCCAGTTCCTCCATCACAATCCATCAGAATAAATCACCTTAATCCCCCCTCATCCGCCCAAGCCCTATTAACTAACAGCCTTCTACACCCATCTCTCATTACATGCCCCATCACACCCATCACTATTGACCTTTCAGATGAAGTTGACACCACTAAAGATGAAGACTCCTTTGTCCCTATCACCACTAGGGACAAAACGAGACTATACTTACCTTGGAAACATTCTGTTATCATCAAAGTCTTTGGAAG
>ML428798.1:0-40337 GCA_005239525.1 Nicotiana knightiana | reverse complement strand
ATCTTTTGTGGCACATGAATGTTATTTCTGAGAGTGAGTGAATTCTTTCTATCTTAAGTTCCTATGTGTTCTTAAATTTTATTGTGTGGAACTACTCTCTTTTGTTGTGTGATGGCACTTGATTCATGAAGGAAAGGTAATGTCAGTGACCTCTATGTTAGAGTAAGTGGGTGAGCTGTGAATAATGCGTGGTACTTGTGAGTCAAATCTTGATGTAAAGATGTTACACTTTAGTGCTTAGTCTATTTTAAATATTCTTGATATGATGAGTTAGGAGAATTGCTTTAAAAGGTCGTGTCTATATAAAGTGTAGTTTGATTGCTCGAGGACGAGCAATAGTTTAAGTGTGGGGTGTTGATGATAGGATATAATTACGTATTTTAGTCTCTTATTACACTCTAGTTTACTGGACTTTAATTGAGTTTGAGCTTTAATCGCTAGTATTTTGCACTAACTGTGTGTTTTATGCCTTGTAGGAGTGATTCCGAGCTATATAGATGTTATGGAATGAATTTAAGTGATTTGGAGCTTTGAAATATGAGTAAAAGCTCAAGGAATTAAGTCGGTATCGTGTTCGGGGGTCAAATTTGATAGTTGAGAACAAACGAAGACTCGAGGAGACATATTATGCACTGTCTAGTAAAATAGACATAACTTTTTTCTCCGAACTCCATTTGGGCTATATAATATATGGTTGGCAGGCTAACTCAAAAGGATACAACTTTTATGTTTTATGTTTTTTAAAATTCTAAACTGAACAGGGTCAAAAACGTGATCGAAACTGCAATTGCAGACCTAATACGGACTGGGGCAGAATAAAACCCCACTAGCGCGACCTCTAGCGCGAGATTAGCGCGGCCGCGCTAGTGGCGGCCTGGAAACTTGTCCTTTTTCGCGTAGGAGAAGGTATAATTATTTGGGCCTCACCCTACTTAGTATATATACATGGGAGAACGTTATTTTTGAGAGATGAGACATATTTTGGACACAAATTCGAGCTAAAGAGGCAAGGAGGGCAATTGGGCATCAATCAATATCTCCTTCTCTTGTGATTTTTATCATTGTTCATGAATTATTTTGTAGTTTTTATCATTATTATGAGTAGCTAACTTTTCTAATCTAAGGTTTTGGTGAAACCCGTTGGGGATGAACTTATTGTGATATTAATATAGTTTTGCTTGGCTGTTAATTNATGCAATCTAGCTAGCGTAACTTGAGAGAATGCGTCTAGTAAATTATCATAATTACTTGAGAGAGATTTATGGTAGTTGGAGTGTTCATGATTGATAAATACAACTAAATCAAAACTATAGGAAGTATACAAGAAAGAAGTTCACCAACGGGGGAAACCATAACCTTAGACCTTTAATCCAATTGTTTACATCTTATTGTTAGTTAATCTTAAGTTTATAATTTTTGTTCAGCTGTAGTAATAGAAACAACACAAAGTGATATACACAACGTTTGAGAAAGTTGACTATTGAGAATCTAGTAATCTAAAGACGATATTTGATACGTTAATTCCTTGTGGGATTCGACTCTAGACAAAATACCCGGATTATATTTGCAACGCCCGCTTAATCTTTTAATAGACATAGTTGAGCGTGATCAAACTCATACAAGAAAATCACGATAGATAATATGTATTATCTGCTAAGTATACAAGTTAAATATTCGAATGTGAAAATATCTTAAACTTTAAACTTGCTGGAAGTTATTACCGTCACTTAACTAACTGGGCAATGCCGCGCAGAAAACTGTTATTCATTCCAATCTTTGCTTGTTCCCATAAATTTTTGTTTATTTACGAAATGAAACTCTTGGCAAGAACACGTGAGTAGATTCGAAAGCAATGTGTTGCAGGATGCTCAATTCTTGGTAACAAATGTAGCGTCCAGATGTTTTGCTACCAGAAAACGCACAGGGACATGGCGTAAGTTCAAGGAATTTATGTTGGACTCATAAAAATGGTTCTTATCCACCATTAATTTGTCATTTCGTAGTTGATTGCTTTTACTTTTAATTCGATATTCTAGTACCCATGCGTTAGCGAAGAAAATAGAAGGAGATCTAGGGTGTGTGTGGGGTCGGAATGAAAAATATTTTTCATGGAAAAAGAGTGGTTTTATTATTTATTTTTATTTGTTTGGTTGGTAAGTACAAAGTATTTTTCGGAAAATATTTTTTAGTGTTTGATTAGAGAGTAAAAAATAGTTTTAAGGAAAATAAAAATTTTATGCTACTCTCTTAACCCCCTTCCCCCAAATAGTTTTAAGTAATCTATCTATAACATGAAAAGAAAGTACTATTAATAATATCACTATTTAGGTAGGGTGGGTAGGTGGGAGTGTGGGGTGGGATGATGGAGATGGGGAATAGAGGTTGAAAAAAAGTTTTGGATTTGGTAAGGAAAATATTTTCTCTCGTCGAAAGAAAATGAGTTCAGAAGGAAAATCTTTCCAAAATATTTAAGTCAACTAAATATGAAAAAATTGAAAAATATTTTCGTTGTACTAAACACACTCCTGGAGATTATTATATCCATACAATACAGAATACAGTATATACCGTATGTGGAACTCCTATCCATTTCCATTTTTTTTTCTATTTTTCCAAGTTCTTACTTAAATACGAGTCACATGTTTCATTTCCTCAAGTTCCCACTTGAATAAGAGTCGCATGGCATGAATAAAGATTAAAGATTAAAGATTGAGATTTAATTAACCAAATCAAGGCCCTAATCATGGTTAACATTTCGGTTATTGACAAATATTTCTGTATCAATTTCTTAAATGCTCGATAGTTCTTCCATAATTTCATCTTGTTTGTTTTATTCTGCTACTAAAGATACATATCTTTTGTATTTTCAGTTAATCTTTAATTGGGTTGTTGCTGTGTTCCCATTTTCTTTAATCTATTCAACCCTTATTTTACTATCCTCGTCCTTCTTACTGCACCTTAATCGTAATTTTCCATAATAAAAATATTAGTGGGTAAGATAATCTTAGTTTTCTACGGATCTAAAGGAATATTGGAATAGCTCAATTGAGCATTATCGATTTTGGTATAAATTATCAAGTAGCACAATAGTGATAGGAATACACTATGGGATATAGTAAGGAATGTAGAGAGGCAAGTCAGGAGTTTTGGCTATTAATGGGAGACTTCAACTCAATCCCGGGGACTGATGACAGAATGAATGGTAGAGATGTACAGGATAATGAAACAAAGGACTTTAGAGAAGTAGTGGAAGAGTGTAACCTGGCATAACTGCCTACAGTAGGCAGGTCATTTACATGGACAAATAGCCATGTATTTAGTAGAATTGATAGAGCACTTGTCAATGATAACTGGATGCTCAACATGCCTCCTAGACAAGTCCATGTAATGAATCCTCTTTTCTCAGATCATTCTCCTCTGAGTATTGAGATAGATGTGAAATGTGATAACAAGAAAAGACCATTCAAATTCTACAACTATATGGCTGATCATCCTGATTTTAGGAAGATTGTGGAGGCTAATTGGAAATGGAAGGCTGGGACTATGGAAGCTATATGGCAAAATTTGAAATGTGTAAGAGTAGCTCTGAAGCAACTAAACAGAAAGGAGTTTATGAATGTTAGACAGAAAATAAGCAGTATAAGAGAAGGCCTACAGGACATACAAAGAAGAATGAGAACTCATAATGCACCACAAGGCTTTTTGAAGAAGAGAAAGAAAAGCTATTCCAACTGGAGAAGTGGGATAAGATTGAGGAGTCCATTTACAAACAGAAGTGAAGAATACAGTGGTTACAGTGGGGTGATACTAATAGTGCTTACTTCTTTTCTAGCATGAAAGGAAGGAAAGCTCATAACCTAATTAAAAAGCTCAATGACAGTAATGGTAAAGTCTTGACAGATTGTAAGGAAATTGAAGCTGAAGTGGTTGATTTCTACAAACAACTACTAGGATCTGCCTGTAGAAGTATGCCTGCAATCCATCCTGGGTGGATAAGAAATGGAATAGTCCTAAGCAGAAGACAGCAAATGGATCTCATAGCTCCTTTTACTAAGGAAGATGTATTTGAAGCTCTTAAGAGTATTGATGACATGAAGGCACCTAGAGGAGATGGTTTTAATGCCTGCCTTTTCAAAAGAGCATGGAACACTACTGGAGATGAGATAACAAATGCAGTTCTGTAGTTCTTTAGTACTGGAAGAATGTTCAAACCAACCAACTGCACAACAGTTACACTTATTCCCAAAGTAAAAAACACAACCTCAATTAAAGAATATAGACCAATCTCTTGTTGCACTACCCTATACAAGATCATATCCAAATTGTTGACAAGTAGAATGAGGCTAGTAATTAACACACTGGTGGATGAGAGTCAGGCAGCATTTGTACCTGGCAGAGGTCTGATTGACAACATCTTACTTAGCCATGAGTTGATAAAAGGTTATGGCAGGAAAGTGGTCTCACCTAGAAGCATGATAAAGATTTACATGCAAAAGGCATATGACTCACTTGAATGGGTACTTTTGGAACAAGTGCTAGATGGACTGTGCTTTCCTAAGAAGTTTATAGGATGGATTATGGAATGCATCAAAACAGTGTCATACTCTATTAATATTAATGGTAGTCCAGCTATGTCATTTGAAGCAAATAGGGGTGTGAGACAGGGAGATCCTATGTCTCCATTGCTATTTGTGTCAGCAATGGAGTACTTGACTAGAATTTTGAAGAAACTGAAGGAGCAGCCTAACTTCAATTATCACCCAAGGTGTGAAAAACTGAGTATTGTCCATCTCAATTTTGCTGATGATCTGCTACTTTTCTACCGTGGAGATAGGGTGTCTATGCAGTTGTTATATGAATGTTTTAATAGTTTCTCACAAGCTTCAGGACTAGTGGCAAATCAAAACAAAAGTTGCATGTATTTTGGAGGAGTTCCAATTGCAACACAGCAGGATATCATTCAGATGACTGGCTTCACTACAGGTGAACTCCCTTTTCGATACTTAGGTGTTCGTTTGAGCTCAAAGAGGTTATCAATAAGCATGTGTCAACCTTTACTGGACAAAATGCTGGAGAGAATTAGGCAGTGGACAGTGAAGTCTCTAAGCTATGCTGGAGGCTACAATTGATTAAAAGTGTGCTTATAGCTATCCAGTCGTTCTGGTCACGAATATTTCCTCTGCCAAATTCAAATGGTTGAAGCCATTTGTAGGAAGTTCCTATGGACGGGTGATACTAGTTCGAGCAAGAAGGCTTTAGTGGCCTGGGACAAGTTTTGCAGACCTAAAACCAAAGGAGGTTTGAATGTTACAGATCTTAGTACATGAAATAGAGCAGCTTTATTGAAACATCTATGGAATCTTTGTAAAAAATAAGGACAAGTTGTGGATAAAATGGGTGCATGCCTATTATGTCAAAGGAAGGTATCCATGGGAAGTAGATGCAAAACAAGCTTCATGGATCATAAGGAAGATATTGCAAGCTGGGAAATACTTGAATGAAGCAGGCTTGAACACTGGAATGATGTTGACGACTGATTCATTTTCTATCAGAGAAATGTTCAAACAACTGAGAGGGGTCTTACCAAAGGTGAACTGGGGTCGATTGCTATGCAATAATAGAAGTTGTTCAAAATGGAAATTCATTATGTATCTTGCAATGCAGGGGATGTTATATACAAAAGATCGACTGATCAGCTGGGGGACACAAGTAAGTCCAAATTGTCCACTATGTGAGCATGAGTTGGAAAGTCACAAGCACATTTCTTTGCTTGTCCATTCTCAGCAGATGTTTGGAGAAGAATACTAACATGGTTGGGCATCACACGAAGACCAGAAGGCTGGGATCAGGAGCTTAAATGGGAAATAGAGCATGTTAAAGGCAAAGATTTCAAAACTATGATACATAGGATAAGCATGACTGGAGCAGTGTATCACTTATGGTTGGAAAGGAATCGATGAGTATTTCAGTAAGAAAGAAGAAGCAGTGAAGATATTACTAGATAGTTAGTTGTAGATATTCATTGTATAGGCTATAGACAAAATATATTATGGAATATTTTGCAAAGTTTCAGCTTTTATCCTTAGAGGTGTTAGTGAAGATGAGACTGTACTAAGTTTGGGTCGTTTGTCCAAACTTAGTTTGATATACTTGTAAATATTTACGTGGTAATAAAAGTTTAATTACCAAAAAAAAGGCTCCTAGTTACGAAAAAATATTCTGAAGGATAATCCTTGTGTCATCAAATTTTTGAGAAAAAGTATCATCAAAGCATTAACTCAAAAATGATTTGGATGATGAGATCATGAAATAAGTAGGAAAATTTAACGACGCACGGGAAAAAGTAAAACAAATAAGAAAAAGAGATAAAGTTTTTAATTTGTATTAATGGATGAGGTGATGTTGTTTACCTCGAAATACGAGTAACAATTAAATTTGTAATGTGGTTATAAGGATACATGATCTAATTCAATTCCAATTGATAAATAACTAAATAAAGAAAGGAATTAAATGATTGTAATAGATCAAACCAGTGTTTGCAAGTTATCGACCTCGACTTGGAATAGTGTCAAAACCGAACGTTAAGAACCACAAGAATAATAAGAACAATATGAACAAAATGGACAATAAGAACATTAGAGAATTAAGAGCGAGTAAAAGAGCAGAATGTTTGTATTTCTCAGTGAATAAGTAACTCGTGTGTCCTACAAATGAACAGGGTTCCTCTTTATATAGTAGAGGAACCCTAATAAGGTATAACTCTAATTTCGAAAGTAAAATACATGATTGATATCAATAACCATTAATGGTTCTGCCAATTCCGAGATTCTCGCCGAGATTGGTGGTCAATTGCGGATATCTCGTTATTCCGTTACTTCACTGTCGATTTATCCTGATCTCAATCCCTCAGTCTTCGTGTTCTTCGAGCCCGAACTTGCTTCGATATTGGCTCACTCTCGAGACATACCCTCGAGCCCGTAAAATCGGGTGTGGTCGATTTTAACCGTATACAGATAGCCCTCGCATTTCTTAGAACGAAATGATAAGAAACGATTTGAGCCTCAATTCCTCGATACCTCGATCATGACGTCGTCTCCATGACGTAAGCGATGGATGTGACCGAAATGTCCTGGCGGTTCGATTCCCAAAAAACCATCAATGCATGTCAGTAGTCGACCAACCACTAGTGACACCGAACCATCATTTTAAACCTATAAATATCACCTCTTTAATAGATTCAAACTTTACTTTGCTTTGATCATAAACTCTTGAGTTCCTAATTCTTCTTATCTTTCTCTCATCGCCGCTTATTACGCTACCGATGTTCCAATCGTAACTACTAACCCCATACTATTCTTCCACCTTCTACAAATGGCGAAGACTTTCAAGACTGTGTCGCAGAAAGAGAAAGCTTCATCTTCTTCTTCTCAGCCGGCCGGTGATAAGACGCCGGCAGAACCTTGCATCGAGGAATATGTCCCGGGGCCAATTGATTTAACTCTCTAATTCAAATTCAAGAGGCCCTCCTAAGTCCCAGGGCATTGTGAACCCATGTCCCGATACATCTGCTCAATATCGAAAGGCGACCTCAACAGGGTGAAGGAGGATTGTGGTTAGAAAAATATGGTAGTGGTGGTTCCTTCCCTAGAGGAGGATATCACCACTTACGTGAAAGGGTACCTTAGTGTATATACCTACCCTTTCACTCTGGGTCTGGGCCTCGTGGACCCGTTAATACTCGACTTTTGCCGCCAGTATCGAGTAACCCTAGGTCAAATCTACCCCTCATTATGGCGTATCGTGAACCTGATCATGTTCTTTTCGAGCAAGGTCGAGGGAATGACCTTTACCCTTCACAATCTAATAAGGTTATACAGCCCTCATCTTTATCGAGGTGGGTTGATAAAGTTGCAATGCCGGTCCACGAAGACAGTGTTCTTAGGTATCGATGAAGACAAAGATCGAGGATGGATGGGCCGATTCGTCCGAGTCAAAAATTCCGACCTGATTCCGGCCGAGAAAATGCCATTACCCGAGGAATGAAACATGAAGTGTAAGTGTGATTTCGATTCGGGTACTTTACTGTTTTACTTCCCTTATCCCTTTATTGACTCACATTTCCTTCTTATAATGTAGCTTCTCCTTGATTTCCCTGTGCAATTCTGGATCTCGAAGGCTGGGTTCGACAGCTGGCTTCCACCCCCACCTACGTCGAACGTTGCTGGCGTGATTTGGCCAAAGGCCGATGGGAGGCCAAAAAACATGGTGAGTCCCTTTGCTTGTACATCGAAGTTTCTTTTTTAGTACAATCCTTGCTGACTCGGTTCCTTCACGTGCAGGCCTTGGTGAAAATGTGGTCATGAGGCCACCTCCACCCGGGGAGGAGGAGGTGTCGAAGGCAGATAAGGAGAGGAAGAGAAGAAGGGATTCCCCTTCCAATAACCCCGAGCCAAGAAAATGTAGAGCTCAGAAGTTGAAAATTGAGCCCTCCGTTCCTTGAATCGATGAAGGAGGTGAAGATGACGACTGCTAGCTGGTAGCTCAAAATACTGGGTCTGCCGGGCCGGTGGAGCTTGAGGCGTCTCCTCCTCAGGCTGAGGGCATTTTGTAGGAGGGCCTGAGCAAAGTCCCCGAGCAATCGAGTGGTGAGAATTCCCTCCTCCATGATAATGAACCGATGGAGGTGCCTGAAGGGTCTAGCCTCGAGGCCCTTTAGAAGGAAGATAAAGTCCTAAGTGCTTCACTTGGGATAATCAACATCGGTGACTCGCCGCTAGGCCCCTCATTCTCCGAGGGGAAATTTTGAGATGCCCAACCATAGGTACTCCCGATGTGGGACAGGCCCATGAAGGGAATGACATATTTCGAGATTTCTTCGTCGGGGTCGACGATGGTTCCGAGTCAGATTCTTCGTCCGTGTTCGACGAGGCTCAGCGGTTCCTCAAGCAGGTAAGTTTTATCTCTTTGTATTGACACTCGTGTTTACTTCAATTCCTTCTAACCTGACTCCCCTCTTTGTATATAGGACATAGTGCTTCATCGAGAAACATCTTCAAAATCAAAGGCTAAGTTTCCTCGGTACGAGGCAGAGCTCAAGAAGCTCGTAGAGGAGAGGGATGGCCTCAAACTCCTCTATATTCAAAAGGAGGAGGAGATTTTGTCCCTTCGAGCTGAACTCGCAAAGGCTCGACAAGATAGGTTAGATCTTGTCGAACAGGTAACGTAACTTCTCTCAAATCTTGCTAAGTGTTAGTTTAAATTTGGATACTAACCCTTCGTTCTTACAGTTTCAACGGAAGGGTGATCTGGTGGAGTAGCTTCGGGAGGAGTCCAAAATGAAAAAGGCTGAAACTCTAGGCTGGAGACAACATATGGAGCGCCTCACCTTGGAGAAGGACTCACTTCGGGCCCAAATGGCATCAGTCGAATGCCAGCTTCAAGTTGTGAAGGAGGAAAACTCGGTCCGAGCTCGAAAGGTTGAAGAGATCGAGGCTAAACTGGCCGCCGAACTTTCTAAGGCTAAGCATGAGGTAGAGGAACTTGTGGCCTCTTACCGATCTGATGTCGAGGCTTCCAGTCTTCGGGCACAAGAGATCTCCGATGCAGATGAGATTAAATTGTCGTGCACAGTGGACCATGCTAGGAGGCAATCTCGAAGAGAAGCTCTCGAAGAAATACACGCCTGTGGCTTCGACCTCTAGATTGATATAGAAGGCGCCAAAGTTTTGGAGGTCGAGGCCGCAGCTTTGCTTTTCGATGAAGAGGATTCAGCCAGTGGGTCCGAGAGAGGAGAAGGCGAGGGTGAGGCCGCCGAAGAAGCGGCTCCTGAAGATGCGGCACCCGAGGATGGGGCTTCCGAGGACAAGGCTCCTGAAGATGTGGCTCCTAGAGTAGACTAGGCTATAGGACTTTCTTTACTCTTTTATCTATTCCGTGTAAGGCCTTGACTTGGTCTTGTACATACCATTTGATATATATAAAAAAACTTCTCTTTGATGCCTTCGTATGCTTTTGGTTTCCGATGCTTCTTTCTTTTATCGAAGTTGTTTGAAAATTTTTATTGTTGTGATTCAACTCGTGACCGAAATAAACCCTTAATCTTTTCATTTTTACGAATCAAGTCCCCGAGTTCGAGACTCATTCGAGACTTTATCTCGGGGGTGGCTAGATCGAACTGACCGACGAGTTATCTTTAATAACAAAGTTTGAATGAATCTTGAGTTTCAGGATAAAGTGAACCCTTAGATTTTCATCATATGGTTGTTAAGTATTTCGAGCTCACTGCTATACCCTTTAGGTGAATCTGTGGTTAACATTTATTTGAGCTCGGAATAGCTGAACCCTTGGGTTCGAATCGAGTAAGAGCGAGGTCTCGAACTCTAACTGTATTGGCACTTAGGCTTATTAGATCGGCCCTTAGGCTCTTTATGTTGGCCCTTAGGCTCTTTAAGTTGAGACAATTGGCCTCTGAAAACGGCTATTATTTTTCCTTTTTCGGCTAAAAGACCTTGTGAAGATTTATTTATTCCTTAGCATTTGTTTTTTGTACCCATTGGGTTTTTCGAGGGTTCAATGATCGGAACCCAATTTTTTCTTAACTTGTTTGTGTTAAGATAATTTGATATCTTTTGAGGTTTTTCCGAAAGATGATATTATTGAAGCCTTTACATTATTCGAGGACTGATTTTATCGAAGCCCTTTTTATTTTCTTTGACGAGGGTAGCCTTATTTAACCGATTTTTCAAAGTATTTGAAGGCCTTTAGTTTATGGCGGAAGTCGGACGTCTTCGAGCCGCATTATTTCGGCCGTAGACTTTTATGTGACCGTAGTATTTAATATAGTCGTATCCTTCGAGTATGTCTCTTGGACTTGTTTTTCGATAACATTTCGAACTTGTTCAAAATTTTAATCCCCGAGTGTGGTGGCCTTGGCCTATATATCGAGGGGTGCCTCTTTGAGGTCTTATGATTTCGAACTTAGATAGCTCGAGTATGCAGTCCCTAAATGTTCGAGGTATGCTTGTACTTGGCCCTTGAGCCATTTTTCACAAGTGTTAGTTTTGCACAATAGATCAGAAGCGTAAGTACATGACTCGTATAATAGAAATTCTACTTCAAACATGAGATGTTCGAGAAAAGAGAGTGCTTCTTTGTATTATTCATACATGTGTACATGTTTTGTTGTCGGGACTCGGCTAATCTATATGGACATGGTTCATTCGACCATTTGGCCCATTACCAAATTCTTCCTATCGATACCCATTGATACATAACATATGAGGGTGGTGCCCCCCAGTATTCGAGGGTGATTGCAAAGAAGCCTTGGATACTGTTGAATTATCCTCAAGTAGCACATAGTTTTTGCCTCGTTAAAAACCTCGTCGGAAAAACCCATTTGGGATAAAAATCGGTCTAAGAGAAAAAAGAGTACAATGCGTACTTTAAAACCTGAGGTCTAGATTTCTTGGATCGAATTCCTGCAATAAGTTAGCTTCGAATGTTTAAAAGAGAAAGTCATACCTTAGCAATAGTACCGCTTGAGGAGTGATATGTTCTAGTTGTTCGACAATGGCTCGCCGTTCATTGTTCCGAGCTTGTAAGATCCTTTCCCGACTATGTCGAGGATTTGATAGGGTCCTTCCTAGTTAGAAATGAGTTTCCCTTCATTAGGGTCTCGAGTATTGATTGTGACTTTTCTTAAGACTAAGTCCCCGACTTTGAAGTGTCGAAGATTGGTTCTTCTGTTGTAATATCTCTCGATTCGTTGCTTTTGTGTGGCCATTCAAACGAGTGTCGCTTCTCGTCTTTCATCTAACAACTCGAGACTGTTATTCATGGCCTCGTGGTTCTATTCCTCCATTGCATGTCGAAACCTTGCGCTGGGCTCCCCGAATACGACCGGTATCAAGGCTTCGGAGCCATATACTAAAGAAAATGGAGTTGCTCTGGTACTGGACTTCGATGTTGTCCGATACGCCCATAGAACCTCGGGCAATTTTTCTCTCCACTTCCCTTTGGCTTCATTTAGCCTTTGCTTCAAGTTTTGGATGATAGTCTTGTTAGTTGATTCGTCTTGTCCGTTCCCACTAGGGTGATACGGTGTCGACAATATTCTCTTTATTTTGTGACCTTCGAGGAATTTTGTTACTTTGCTGCCAACGACTGCCCGCCATTATCACATACTATTTTCCCGAATCGACATGCGATGTGATCCCATATGAAGTCGATCACTTCTTTTTCTCTAACTTTTTCGAAGGCCTGTGCTTCAACCCACTTAGAGAAATAGTCAGTCATAAAAAAATATGAACTTAGCTTTACCTGGGGCCAATGGCAGAGGACCTACGATGTCCATTCCACATTTCATGAATGGCCTTTGGGATAGGACCGAGTGAGTTGTTCACCGGGCTGGTGGATCATTGGTGCAAACATTTTACATTTGTCACATCTTCGAACGAACTCCTTAGAGTCTTTTTCCATGCTATCCCAATAATATCCTGCTCTAATGACCTTTCGAACTAGTGACTCGGCGCCAGAATGGTTTCCCCAAGTGCCTTTGTGGATTTATCGCAGAACATAGTCAGTATCTCCCGGTCCTAAGCACACCACCAATGGACCATCGAACAGTCTCCTATATAACATTCTGTCTTCATCTAATGTGAATCGAGCAGCTTTAGTTCGTAAGGACCTCGATTCTTTGGGATCCAATGGTTACTTCCCGTTCTTCAAGTATTCGATGTACTTGTTCCAGTCCCAGGTTAAGCTTGTAGAGTTAATTTCAGCATGTCCGTCCTCGATTACAGATCTCGAGAGTTGGACGACAGTCCCCGAGCTGATCTCATCTTCGTCTTCCGATGACCCTAAATTGCAAGTACATCGGCCTCAGTATTTTTTTCTCGAGGTACATGTTGTATAGTCCACTTTTTGAAGCGATGCAAGGTGACCTACAATTTGTCCAAGTACCTCTGCATCATGTCCTCTCGAACTTCGAAGGTTCCGTTCACCTGGTTAACTACCAGTAGGGAGTCACATTTAGCTTCAATGACTTCCGCTCCCAAGCTTTTGGCTAGTTCGAGGCTTGCAATCATAGCCTCATACTCGGCCTCATTGTTTGTCAACTTGGCAGTTTTAATTGATTGTCTAATAACATTACCCATAGGCGATTTCAAAACAATACCGAGCCCGGACCCTTTCACATTCGAGACTCTATCTGTGAAGAGGGTCCATACCCCCGATGATGTACCCGATTTAAGCAGAAGTTCCTTTTCCAATTCGGGTACGAGGGTTGGTGAAAAGTCTGCCACGAAGTCTGCTAAGATTTGATACTTGATGTTTGTTCGGGGTTGATATTCGATATCGTACTCGCCAAGTTCGACGGCCCATTTGGCCAATCGGCCTGATAATTCGAGCTTGTGCAAAATATTTCGGAGTGGATAAGTGGTGATAACACATATAGGATGACACTGAAAATATGGCTTTAATTTTCTAGATGCCTTTATTAATGCAAGTGCCAATTTTTCTAAGTGTGGATACCTAGTTTCAGAATCTTTTAAGGTTCGACTCACGTAATAAACTAGAAACTGCATACCTTGTTCTTCTCGAACTAATACACCACTTACCGCTGTCTCGGACACTGCCAAGTATAGGTATAGCTTCTCATCTGCCTTTGGGGTGTGGAGCAAAGGTGGGGTCGATAGGTATCATTTCAATTCCTCCAGCGCTTGCTGACATTCCGGGGTCCATGTAAAATTAGTTTTCTTTTTGAGTAAGGAAAAGAACATGTGGCTTCGATCTGATGACCTCAAAATGAATCGGCCTAGGGTAGCTATCCGTCCGGTTAGCCTCTGAATGACTGTCACGATGTCCACGACGGTGATGTCCTCGATGGCCTTAATTTTATCGGGATTGATCTCGATTCCGCGATTTGACACCATGAAGCCGAGGAATTTTTCCGAGCCGACCCTGAAAGCACATTTTTCGAGGTTAAGCTTCATGTTGTATTTCCTCAAGATTTCGAATGTCTCCTTCAAATAAGTCAAATGGTCCTCTGCGCACAGGGACTTAACTAACATATCGTCAATGTAAACTTCTATTGATCTTCATATCTGTTCTTCGAACATCTTGTTAACTAGGCGTTGATATGCAGCTCCCGCATTTTTTTAGCCCGAAGGGCTTTACATTATAATCGTAAGTTCCATATATAGTGATAAAAGAATTTTTTTCCTGGTCTATTGGGTCCATATGGATTTGATTGTACCCAGAATAGGCGTCGAGAAAAGTAAGTATCTCGTGGCCGGCCGTGGCATCAATCATTCGATCGATGTCAGGCAAGGGAAAAGAGTCTTTCGAACATGCTTTATTCATGTCCTTATAGTCTACACACATTCTAAGTTTGTTCCCTTTTTGGGGACTACGACTACGTTGACTAACCACTCGGGATATTTTACTTCCCGAATGGACCCTATTTTAAGAAGTTTGGTTACCTCCTCCTTTATGAAGGCGTGCTTCACCTCGGACTGAGGCCTTCTCTTTTTCTTAACCGGTCTGAACTTGGGATCCAGGCTCAACCGATGAGTTGTTATCTCGGGTGGGATTCCTATCATGTCTAAATGGGACCATGCAAAGCAATCCATGTTATCAATAAGAAATTGAATGAGTTTTTTCCTGAGCTCGGGGGTCAACCATGTTCCCAGGTATACCTTTCGTTTGGGTAGATACTCGATCAATATCATCTGTGCCAGCTCCTCGACCGTCAGTTCGACCCTCTCTGTGTACGCCTTCATCGGGGTCTCCACCTAAGTCCACATTCAAAGCAACATGCGAACTGACATCAACAAGGTTGGCGGGCGGTGCTCCTCTAAGGTCGGCCTGTGGCACCTCGATTACTGGAACGATAATATTCTCGTTCTCTACGTGGAGTCTGATACCGTTGTCACCATGTGTAGCTGTGTTTTGTGAGCTTGACAAGATTTATCCTGAAAACAAAATACTTGACAAGAAACAAGTGTAAAACAGTGTGTTATATCAGAATTAGAACTGAACAATCACTATTATCCTTAGCCCCACGGTGGGCGCCAAACTGTTTATCTCGAAATACGAGTAACAATTAAACTTTAATGTGGTTATAAGGATACGTGATCTAATTCAATGCCAATTGATAAATAACTAAATAAAGAAAAGAATTAAATGACTGTAATAGATCAAACCAGTGCCGTTTGCAAGTTATCGACCTCGGCTTGGAATAGTGTCAAGATCGAACGTTAAGAACCACAAGAATAATAAGAACAATATGAACAAAATGGACAATAAGAACAGTAGAGAATTAAGAGCGAGTAAAAGAGCAGAACGTTTGTATTTCTCAGTGAATGCGTAAGTGATTCGTGTGTCCTACAAATGAACAGGGTTCCTCTTTATATAGTAGAGGAACCTTAAATAAGGTATAGCTCTAATTTCGGAAGTAAAATAGATGATTGATATCAATAACCGTTAATGATTCTGCCAATTCTGAGATTCTCGTCGAGATTGGTGGTCGATTGCGGATATCGTGATTCCGTTACTTCGGTGTCGATTTAGCCTGATCTCGATCCCTCAGTCTTCGTGTTCTTCGAGCCCGAACTTGCTTTGATACTGGCTCACACTCGAGACATATCCTCGAGCCCGTAAACTCGGGTGTGATCGATTTTAACCGTATACACATGTGTAGCTAGAATTGTGGGATTATCCAAATTTTTTGAAGTAATTATATGTAATATCTATTTCCTTGGCTATTGATACGAAGGCATTCCTTTCCTCGAGGGATTAAGAACATTTACATATCAATATTTTTATTTTTTGAACTGTAATTTGTTTATTTAAATTTAGAAACCTCTTGATGAAGTAGATTCAGCTGAACGCTTTTTAAATAAACTTGCTAATTAGGATCAGGGGTGTTCATAAAAATTTAAAAAATCGAACCAACCCAAAACTTGAATCAAACCGACAAAAAACACCGATACTTTTTTGGTTGGTTTGGTTTTGATTTTGAATTTTAAAAATCGATCAAATTTGCTTTGGTTTTGGTTAATAAAAAATGACTGAAAAAATTGTACCAAACCTACTATAGAGGTAGCTATTTAAAATTTAATATTACACCTACATATGTATATTTTTATACAAAGTTTCTAAAATATGGCATATGTTAATCGTTTGCACTTTTATTCTAGTTCTTTGTTATTATAATAATCTAGTTCTTTGCCTTTACATTCTATTTTGATTTGCAGTTTTCTTTTGCTAACAAGGATCTATTTTATGTTAAATAATCGATTTTTAATTAAGTCCTTAAATTATTCATCACCATTTGATTCAACTATCATCAATATATTTTGGTAAATGATAGATCTTCAGAGAACAATTGATTGATAGTGTTACTTGTAAATATAATCGGCGGAACATGTGTTTGGTAGTGTATGTGTTATATTTAAGAAAAAAAATAATGAATAACCGAAAAACCGACAAAAACTGAATCAATAAAAGACTGACTTAATTGATTTGGTTTGGTTTGGTTCTAATATTTGAAAAATCGACTTGCTTTATTTGATTTATTTTTAGGAAAAAACTGATTTAAACCGAACCATGAACACCCCTAATTAGAACTAATTAAAGCTTCTTCAAACCGAAGCTAATCAGTGTGGTCTTGGGACAAGATCTCTAGCTAAAGTTTGGTTGACATTTTTCTTTCAGATGATGAGGAGATGTTACCAAACCAGTTAATGTCCGTTTAACACTCATTTACAATAACCATTTACAATAACACTCATGGAGGACAGGCTACAACCAGAAAATACATGCAACTTTATCAATCCAGATTGAACTTTTAGCTTTTCGGTATGCACTACACTTAGTTACCAGGGAAAGTTTATTCTCAGTCGGAGTTAAAACTGATGCAACAAAGGTAATACGTCTTCTTCATGATGACTACCCAACTTATAACAACTTAATTTATGAATGCAGATGGTTAATGAATAAGGCATCCAGGCAAGGGAAAATCACAATGAAGCATAGTTTCCGCGAAGGGAATATGGTTGTTCATCACTTGGCAAAAACTGCTCTCTTGGATAATAGTTATGATAAACTAAATGTTCTAGTTTTACTTCCTGAACTTGTCAAAACAGCCTACCACAAGGATCGGGAGGGGTATATGTATGTAAGAACTTGTTCTACTAACCAGTGCGAGCATTTAGCAGCACTGGGTAATAAATGTGTCTTGCATGGTATTATTTTGGCCGGTAATGGCTTATATAATGAACATATTATGAGTGCAAAACCCTAGTTAATGTTAATGAAGTATCTTTGTTTTTCAAAAAAAAAAAACATTGACACTTGGCCTGCTATCAACACGAATAGTCATAAGAATAACCATAAATATATGATACAATATATTAACGAGATTTTAATGTATGATAAATTTATAATTGTATCTATATCTATATTTATATCTATATCTATATCGATATTTATATCTATCTATATCTATTTATACCACATTAAAAGTACGAAGGCTCTTAGCGAATGTCGTTCGCCTTTTTTACCCTTTGAAATCGACTGAAATATTAGTTATTAAATTTTTTCTTATTTGAACTAGACAAAAAATCCTAAAATTAGGACTTTAAAGTCAATTGAAATTTTACCTTACTTAAATCTTGTTCTTATTTGAACTATATATGTTAAATAATTATAATTCTTGTATGTTACTTTTCATGGGAAAAGAGTAAAGTATCGTGTGTTTTTAATGAAACTAAAGTAACTAATTGATCCAACAATTTTATGGCTAATATTTAAGAGGGCACGTAAGAAATTGTGCACGTAAGTCAAAATTTTATTAAAGAGAAAAGGGAACATTAATGATAATTCCTATTGAGGTGGCATGAATTTAGACTTTAAAGAGTATTGGGTAGTTCTTTCTTCTTTGAACAATAAGGACTTAGAATTTGAAGTATACTCAAATATTTTGTCCGCTTGATTGTCTAAATATTAAGAAATAATTATATGGTTAATTTTTTTAAATGTAAAATTATTTTTAAACGGTAAAAATATTGATCAATATATATTTTGTATAAATAAATAAGAGAATAGGAAAAGGAAGTACTTCAGAAAAAATTTATAAGTAAAATAAAATAACAATCGAGCAAAAAAATTATACGATCTATTAATGATAATCAGTTCAGATGCTTGTGTGATTACTAAGGTATTAGTAGAATGAGGCTATAACTTTAGCAGTATCGTAAAATTAGTAAAATAGGTGTAAAAACCTTACAATTGTTAGTAAACTATCTCGAAGCAAATTTTGTAATAAGTAACATAAAATATACCTGCAATGCACGTACCCAAGTCCTCAGATAAAGTTGAACGATCTTTTTAACTTTCAATCAAACGCTACTCCTGTGCCTTTTTTTGATAATAAACCGAGTAAGAGACAAACTAAAGGAGAACTAATAGACTAATCTTTCGAATATTATTTTATTCCTTTAATTATTTAGTTATTATACATGATCAACATATATGATCATCTTTAGTAACTTATACTTTTATTTTATTATTTAAACATAATTTTTAAATAAATTAGTATTCATTATAGAATACACGCGCATCGCGCGTATCTTGAGACTAGTATACTATAATATTTTAAAGAAATCTAAATTATATACATTGACAATATAAAGAATTTTTACGGTATTAATATATATAACTAATTATATTAAATTATTACTCCATCTATTTCAATTTATGTGAACTCATTTGACTAGGCACGGAGTTTAAGAAAAGAGATAAGACTTTTGAATTGGTGTAAAATAAGGCACATATATTTTGTGTGGCTATAAATCATTGCATAAAGGTAAATTATTTTCAAATAAGTTCTTATAAATTGAAATGGAGGGAGTAATATATTTTCTACAGTATACGTCTGTTAGTCAAACTGTGTTAAAACTAGGGATGGGCATTCGGTATTTCGGTTCGGTATTCCGATATTCAGTTTATCAATTATGTATACCAAATACCATACCAAAGTATTTCGGTACGGTTCAGTATTTATTATTTTGGTTCGGTGCGGCTTCGGTTTAATACTCGCTGATAAAGAACAACAAAATGCTGATAAAATTCTGCTTACACACACTCCTAATTTGTTTCTAAACTTTAACATGGCACTAAAATAGCGTGCTGGCCTAAAACTTTAACATGGCACTAAAATACTTGAATTTGTTAATACCAACTAGTAGCAAAATACCAACGGTAAATGCAGCAAAACATAACAAACGAGGGCTCTAAAATCTGAAAACGATTGATTCAACAACATCTAAAAACATAACAGAACAGAACATCCTCACACCCAATTGATTCAACAACATCTGAAAACGATGGCACTAAAATACAGCAGAACAGAACAAAAACACTGCTGGGACAGGAAACAAAGACAACGAAATATTGTTGTGCTGAGTAACAACGAAATTCAAAAATGCAGAATTGACAAAACAGAACAATGCAGCACTGTAGCAGCATTAATATGCTGCAAATTTTTTCTTTGAAAATGGCCAACCGAATTAAACACAATGCATAACAGTAGCAACACAATTAACAGTAGCAGCAATGCAGTAGTGCTTCCATTATTTCTCTGAAAATGGCCAACCGAGCACGGGGCAAGATTGCACTTGAACCTAAAAATAGTATAAATCATAAGTTAGAATATTATTTTTTGATGATAATAAAATAAAAGTATATCACCAAACAAATAGTGTATTAAACTTACCACTCAAGTTGCAAGTTGCAAGTTGCAACTATACATCAAGCATTGCTAGTAGTGCTTCCATTATTTTCAGATAATTCGACCAAATATGTCATTGTCATACAAATAAACAAGTATGATATATTATTTTGAACTAAAATACACACAAAATATTAAAGCTTACCAAGCTCGAGTTACTCAAGATACTTCAAGTCTTCTTCAACACTAATATGATTCTTCTCTTCTCTAAGCCAATCTTGAACATAAATAAGAGCTTGCACACATTTAGGAGTCAATGAACTCCTAAATGAATCAAGAATACGGCCACCGGTGCTAAACGTGCATTCCGACGCCATACTAGAATTGGAATTGCCAACACATCACAAGCCAACTCCGAAAGAATAGGAAATCTAGGATCGTGTATTTTTTACCAACTTAAGATATCAAATTCTTCANAGTTCCTCAAGATACTTCAAGTCTTCTTCAACACTAATAGGATTCTTCTCTTCTCTAAGCCAATCTTGAACATAAATAAGAGCTTGCACACATTTAGGAGTCAATGAACTCCTAAATGAATCAAGAATACGGCCACCGGTGCTAAACGTGCATTCCGACGCCATACTAGAATTGGAATTGCCAACACATCACAAGCCAACTCCGAAAGAATAGGAAATCTAGGATCGTGTATTTTTTACCAACTTAAGATATCAAATTCTTCACTAAAAGGCTCTTGTTCTTCACTAATGTATTTATCCAACTCCGATTTAGCACCCCCACTTCCATTGTCTTCCTTTTGTTTCTTCAAGTGNAGTTGAATACTTTTTTAGATACTCTTCAAACAAAGAATTCATATAAGCATACACCTCAGCATTTATTTTCTTCCCCTTTTCCTCCCCAAAAAGTTCTTCAAGTGCTCCCTCTACATATTCAAATTTGTTACGTGGATCCAAGACGGAAGAAATAAAAATTATTTTATTCATCTTTTCAGGCTCACCCTAATACTTCTTGAACTTTTCTTGCATCCGCTCAGCCATTTTCTCAAAATGCTCATCCTCACTAACTAAACACATTTTCAAATGACAATAAAGTTCAGATACATCCTCAAAATGAGCATTACAAGTGACATAACGTGAACTTGAAACCTTTTTGGTGAGCTCGTGAAAGCTTGCAAGAAACTCTATCACATTCCTCACATTCACCCAATCATCAGATTCAAGAGGACCTGCACTACTACCATCTTCACAAGAACATTGATAAGCAGAAAATCCATCATCAAAAAGATGAAACTTGTCAAAGGTCTTTTCAAAGTTTTGTGTCGTATCCAACATCAAATAGGTGGAATTCCACCTAGTAGGAACATCCAAACACAATGTTTTGGTACATTCTACCTTTAGACATATCTTTGATTGTGACATCATTTGAAGAAGCATTGTCCACGGTATAGTGAATGCCTTGTCTAATTTCCATTCAATCAAACAATTTGAAATAGCTTTAGTGATAGGGCAAAAATTTAGTATTCTTTTATGCAACTTCCAATCCCTATCAATGAAGTAGGTTGTCAAACACATATAATTTATTCTTTGTAATAAAGTCCATGTGTCTGTTGTGAGGCAAATTTTTGGTTGTACTTCTCTAAAAGACTTTCTTAGATTTTGCTTCAATTCATCATAAACTTCATAACAATCTCTTGTTATTGTTCTAGAAGGAAGACGAAATAGTGGCTGAGTTTTTCTCATAAACTTTATAAAGCCTTCATTTTCTACAAAGCTAAATGGTAGTTCATCAATAACTATCATCTCAATTAAGGCCCTCCTAACCACTTCTTGATCAAATTTCCAAAGTGATCCTTCATCATTTTGGCAAGATTGAAAATTTAACTTTGTTTGACTTTTATCTTTATCAATGTTAGGCGGGTATTCTTTGCATCTATTCAAATGAGATTTCAATCCGATTGTTCCATTCTTAGATGAATTAGCATCATAAGCTTGCTTGCAATATCTACACCTTGCTTTACCAATCCCATTTATCTCAAATTTATTAAAATGATTCCAAACGTCGGATCTAGGTTGCATGGCTTTTCTTTTCTTAGAATCTTGAGTATCAATGGTGTTGGTGTTGTTATCTTGAGTAATAGGTAAACTTTCACTTGAACCGACAACACTGTTTAAACTTTCATCTGCCATTTATACAAAAAGGTAAAGAATTTATTTGTATGGATTCAACTCATATCACTTAGAGCAAATTGTATGGAGAGAACACTGTCATAAAACAGTACCCTACAGACTCAAGATACAAGAACAGATAAGCTAATGAACAATGAACATAACTAATGCTACGAATCAACAAGCTTTAGGGCCTTGCAGCAGCTAAAAGCAAAGTTAGAGTATAACCATTTGAGCACTATTATGGCAGTCAATGTACACAGTAACAAAAGCACTTAGAGAACAAAATTACCTATAAAACAAATTTTCTACTAATATAGTAACAAAACAATAAAGAGATTAAGAGAAGATCTTTGATTATGGCAAGATTAATTATGCTTCTCAATGAACTTCTTTTCCTTCTGCTGTCAAGAAATGATTGTGATTTATGGCAGTCAATGTACGCGGTCGTTATTCAGTCGACAAAATCAACATTGTTCGTTATTCAGAGTTTCAGACAACACTTAAAGTATTACTCAATTAACAATACTAAGAAAATGAACAATACAAAACACTAGTCTGACAAATCTCTAACCAAAGGGGTCAGATTTATACTAGAAACATAACTTTGAAACTATCGCAACAGCAACCGAAATTTGTAAAACTATCGCCCCGCCCTAAGTCGGAATTGACTTTCTGTTCTGAGGAGTGAGGAGTGAGGAGTCAATACTGAGTTCATACTATTACGACTGGTAAACAAACACTATTAATAAAAAAAAAGATTTTGGGCTTTTCTTTCTCAATTGGAACTAATTTACTAATGCAAATTAAGCTAATCTGGTGTAGGAAACTCAACAAATAAAATAATATATACACACTCAAGCTATAAAATATAAACGAGGGCGTAATTTTTATGCATTTCAGTGGCAAATTCAAGACATTTATTAAGGAAACTCAAAATATCAAAATATGGAGAAATAAACATACAAAGAGCTCTTGACTTGTGCCAAAGAGGATTTTTTTTATATATATATACATATATATAACTTTATATACACAATAATTTTTCGACGAAAAAAATTCATATGAACCTCGAAATAAAGGCAAATGGCCGGAGCGTTGAGCTTCGAAATAAAGGAGACTTTTTGAGAGATATTCTGCGTAATCCAATGATTGAGTGAGGAGTAAGGACAGAGAGAGGAGTCGGAATTGTGAGGATTGAGGAGTCGAAAATCGCCAACGCCAGATCAGAATTGTGAGAGTGAAACTCCTAATGCCTTAATCGCCAATGCCAGATCTCTCCTGCTGCGGTGTTGCCTAATGCTAATGGCCTAAATCCTAATGCCCTAATCTTTAGAGTGGGCTTGGGCAGTTGGGCTGGGGTGATGGGAAATTGGGAATTAAATTAAAAAGGTTTGGGCTTGGGGGCGCTGGGCAGGTAAAAATTACGCGGGGCACCCTATTTGGTTGCCCCCATTTAACCTATACCCGCTTTTTTTAAAAACTTTTAACTTGTACTCACTATTTAAATAACTTCAGCTCCCCTTTCTCTCGCTGAGCTGAAGTTCACCAGTTAAGCTGAAGTTCCCAAGTTACAAAGACAACAACTTCAGCATACGGGGCTGAAGTTCCCCAATTATAAAGACAAACTTCAGCTCTAGAGACTACTATTCCTCCACAACTGAAATAACTAAGTTGAACCACGGCAAGACTACCCTCATGTGAATATGTACAAGGAATACCTTTCGGATAGACTAAATCTTGTTTATCAGAATAAGGATCATTGATAATTTTATCCATTGGACACTCGATTTTGGTAGTGAAAAACTCAACTCCGCGATCATTACAATCAGCAGAGACATTATCATTCAACTTTCCTGCAAATGGATAATAATGGGATAAAACTTTTGAAAGGGAATTTTCAAGATGTTCAGATATAACGTTACTTGGTTTGTAACTGGGGGAATTTCAGCTCGTATGTTGAAGTTTTTGTCTTTATAACTGGGGAACTTCAGCACGTATGCTGAAGTTCCCCATTTACAAAGACAAAAACTTCAGCTCCGCATGCTGAAGTTTTTGTCTTTATAACTGGGGAACTTCAGCACGTATGCTGAAGTTCCCCATTTACAAAGACAAAAACTTCAGCTCCGCATGCTGAAGTTTTTGTCTTTATAACTGGGGAACTTCAGCCCGTATGCTGAAGTTCCCCATTTACAAAGACAAAAACTTCAGCTCTAGAGCTGAAGTTCCCCATTTACTAGAGCTGAAGAACTTCAGCTCTAGAGCTGAAGTTAACAAGCTATTTCAGGCCCGTCTACTAGAATGCTGAAGTTTTGCGTGATTGCTTTTGCTACTTCAGCCCGGCATGAGGCAATTATGCGCAAAAGCGGGTACGAATGTAATTTTTTTTACAAAGCGGGTATAAGTTAAAACGTGGCACAAAAAGTGGGTACGAATGCAAATTAATATAGGGTCCAACTTAAAAAAAGGTCTTTAAAAATTTGGTAATTCGGTATTTCGGTATACCGAAATTTTAAAATTCTAATACCAAGAGAAATACCAAAATACCGAAAATGCAATATCAAATTAGACCGAAATACCGAAAAAATCGAAATCGAAATACTAAATTAATTCGATCCGATTTGAAATTCGATTTTTCGGATTTTATATCCACTCCTAGTTAAAATCAGAACAATAATAGAGCGAGAGGAGTGTTTGTACATTTTGGTGGTGAAAAAATGAAGTCAAGTCCCTGGATTTATAGCCAACCAATTGTCTCTTCGGAAGAGATAAATTTCTGTTGATGCATTTTTGGCCGCGAATTTCAAAATTCGAAAATAATCGTTGAAAAATTACCGCAAAAATTAAAATTTTACGGGAAAATATCAGAAAAGGAAAAATAAATGATGGAAAAAAAATTTTGGTCCAAAAAATATGTCATTCAATTAGATTATTGACTAAATTCAAATCCGAAGCAAAGTCGAGCGAGAATGACAGTACGAAATTTACCTTTTTCTCAACTTTTTAAAAGTTAGAGTTGCATTTGTATATAAACACAAAAAACATATTTTCCTCCTCCAACATGGAACAAAGTCTCTTCGTAAGCGAGGAAAATTCAAATTTTTATTTTTTTTCCATTTCTCATTCACACAATTTTAATTTTTTTTTTAAAAAAAAAACAACAAAGACTTACTACGGAGAATAGTGTAAAAATTCCTTACACCGTTAATGCACCAAAGTAAAACTGTTTTAAGGAAATATGGAGGATATAATTAAGTAGGCAAAGTGTGGAAGAAACTCTTTCGTCTAAATCTCTCTCATCCATATTACAAATACCGTAACAGCCATAGTGTAAGGATCCAACAACTATGATCAATGAAAATCCCCTAAAATCTATAAATAGACAAACCTTCCCATATCACTTTGTTATATATATCACTTCCATACCTGTTATTATACTTTAAAGTTTTTCCATACATTCCTTCCTCCATAATATTCTGTGTCATAGAAAACGCATATATAACATATTAGAAATATATCATGGCAGTCCAAAGGATTCTTCTTCTGTCCACCATTATTTATTTAGTTTTATCAAATTCATCATGTAACGGAAGCTTCAATATTGAGGATCATGAAAATGATGATTATTTTTTCATGTCAGCTGATCACAACATGAATCTTGAACAAGAATTCGGTCATGACTTTCAAGCTTACCCTTCTTATTTGAGCACTACTATTACTGAAGACGATAACCTTCAAAGTCGAATTGATCATGGTTTCAATAATATTGAAGAGGTTGCCGATAGGGTTGCATTTATTGATGTAAGTCGCTTTGGAGCTAAGGGTGATGGAGTTACAGATGATACTATGGTAAGTACTTCAAATATATATAATTATATTGGAGTAATATATGGGGTTGAATGGCTAAATTAAGATTGGGTGTGTAAGTCCACCGTATGTTTGGTACCATGGAAGTTAATTTCTTTAGAAAAAAAGTCATTTTTTGATATTTGGTTATAAGGAAAATATTTTTCATCCCAAATTTAAATATTATTATTAATCATTAATGCTCAATAATATCATCAAAACACTGTCCAATTCAAATATTATTATTTTCTAATATATATACTTTTTACGAAAAATATTTTTAATTCACCCACCAAATATGGAAAATGACTTTCGCGACCGGAATTTCTTCTTATCGTGTGAAATGATGTTAATTTCAGGCATTTGAGAAAGCTTGGAAAGAAGCATGTTCATCCAACACACCTGTGCTCTTTGTGGTGCTCCACAACAAGAATTATCTTCTCAAACAAATCACATTTTCAGGTCCATGCAAATCTTCCATTTCAATGCAGGTTAGAATATTGGTTACGTATTATTAAAGCTGGAAGGAAATAAAAGATGTTTTTATCATAGGAACTTAGTTTTTTTCTTCCAAATTATTGTGCAGATATTTGGATCTTTAGAAGCATCAGATAATATATCGGACTATAGTAAAGATAGAAGGCATTGGATTCTTTTTAATAATGTTCAAAACTTGGTTGTTGGAGGAGGAGGAGTTATCAATGGCAATGGAAAAATATGGTGGCAAAATTCTTGCAAAATCAATAAATCACTGGTAATTAACCTTGCCTATTTTAATCGTATACTAATTTTCAGAGATTTTTTTCTAGTTTAGAAAATCATCAGTTGCTTTATAATACTGATTGTTACTATTTCTCCATATGCAGCCATGCCAGAATGCACCAACGGTATGTTCATTTGATATTGGAATCATGGGAGCAATGGAAAAATTATCTCCGTGTGACATAGTCATGGGTTCGAACTGTAGAAATAATCACTAATGCTTGCTTTAGGTTAGGTTGTCTACATCATATCCATTAGGGTGCGACCTTTCCCCGGATCCTGCGTGAACGCGGGATGTCTTGTCCACCGTGCCGCTTCTTTTTTTAAATATATTTTGAATTATTTATCTAGTTAATTAAAGCTAAAAGAGTTTATGCACAGGGCTTAACCTTCTACAATTGCAAGAATTTGAAAGTGAAGAACCTTAAGATTAAAGATGCACAACAAATTCATGTCTCATTTGAGAGATGCACTAATGTTGTAGCTTCAAATTTGATGGTGACTGCTCCAGAAAATAGCCCTAACACTGATGGAATCCATGTCGCAAATACTCAAAATATCCAAATCTCTGACTCTACCATTGGAACAGGTTATTTAATTGCCAATGATTACTGTTTTTATTTTTCTTATATGAACACAAATACAAATTACAAATTACTATTCTTGGAAAAACAATATTATTTGTTGGATAGGTGATGATTGTATTTCATTTGCGAGTGGATCCCAAAAGGTGCAGGCCACGGATATTACTTGTGGTCCAGGTCACGGTATCAGGTATTTAAGAAAAAAAAAATACTTTTTTCTACACTTTAAAAAAGAAACAGAATAAATTTCAACTTTTGTAGCACTTTATTGATATGTACTTGAAAATTTAACTATCATGCCCCTTTCCCCGCCCTTTTTAATATTTTGGGTGTGTTTGGTATGAATAAAAATATTTTCTTAAAAATTGAGTGATTTTATTATTTATTCTTTTATGTTTGGTTGGTGAGTATTAAGAAATATTTTCTAGTATTTGGTTAGACAATAAAAAATAATTTTGAGGAAAATAACTTTTTATGCCAATAATTTTGAGTAAAAATATTTTCCTTCGCACGAAACACGCCCTTTATTTTTTTATTCATATCTTGGGATGTCGGGGGAGAATTTATAAGTCCTTTATTTATAATTTCATTATTTTCTCACTAATATCAGAGGAAAAGCAATGATTATTGATGAAATTTATAATCTTTTGTCTAATTCGCTCTTATTTCTTTTCTTTAATTTATTTTTTTCTCTTGGGCCGGCGGCGTGGTTGATTCAATTAGTATTGGGAGCTTAGGATCAGGGAATTCAGAAGCGCATGTGTCTGATGTTATTGTGAGTGGAGCCAAGCTTTCTGGTACTACAAATGGACTTAGGATCAAGACTTGGCAGGTATGCCTTCTCTTCCTTTACTAGATTCAAAACGACAAGGAGAATAATTAATTAGTACTCCAATTACTAGGTGATTGAATTGAAGATATTGAGTTATCAGAGAGTTTAAATACATTTTTTTTTTTTAAAAAAAAAAAAACATTATAATGTGGTGTATGCAGGGAGGATCTGGAAATGCGAGCAACATCATATTTCAAAATGTGGAAATGCAAGGAGTAAAGAACCCCATAATCATAGACCAAAATTATTGTGATCAAGATGATCCATGCAAACAACAGGTAAGAAAATTTTTACTCTCACCGGTCCATAATAACTGACTTTTTGACCTCTTTATTTTGGTCTAAAATAAGTATCCTTTTACATAATCAAGAAGAAATTAATTTTGTTTTTTTTTTCTTCAAAATTTGCCCTTATTTACAGATCTCAATGTGTCAAGTTAAATATGCAAATTTTAATTAAGGGCAATTTAATCAAAATTCTCTTGGAGTTAGTATTTTCTTAAGAGGTGAGCACTTATATGGACGGGAGGAAGTATTAATTTAAAAAGTTTCTTTTGAAAAACAAAAATAAAAAAGTTTCTTTTTAACAAGATGTTGGATATATAAAAGCGAAAGAAAAATCGCTTTTTGATTATCAAATTTATTCCTTCCTAAGTACTTGATTAATAACCCGTTGTAGTAGGTCATTGCACCAATTTTTCAGGTTACAGAATCGTCATATAGTCAGTTATTTGTAGTTATTATTTTTGAAATAAGCTGATAGTCTAAAAATTTTACCTTTTGATCATGCTGAAAAAGTAAACTCTTTTTATATTTGTCACTTGTCTCAGAGTTGGGCAGTTCAAGTGAAAAATATTGTGTATCAGAACATCATAGGTTCAAGTGCGACGAATGTGGCCATAAATTTTAATTGCAGCAAAAGTTTTCCATGTGAAGGAATTGTAATGCAGAATATAAACTTGGTAGAGGAAGGTGGAACCGCAAAGGCTGTTTGCAGTAATGTGGAATTCAGCAATATTGTTGGAACTGTCTCACCACATTGCCCAAGAGAAAGTTTTCAAGAATAAATTAACCAATCTTGTTTTCATTATTTCTATAGATTTTTAAGTAGTGTATTGTTAATATTCTTTTAGGGGATTTGTAGTAGGTGTACATAATACAATACACAATAACAAAGGTATATTATATTTTGGAGTCTTAATAAGATTAATTGTAATCATAAGATTCACACGACTATTATTCTTTGTACATACAAAGTAATCTTTAATTGTATATGTATGATGTGATTCTTTTGGTATTCTCATGAACTTAACTAATTTCAGCAATCATCAACACCAATCAAAACCAGCTTTTAACCGGCCAAACTGTTAAAAGAATTTAGAAGCTAAGCTAAGGATAGAGAGAATTGAAATTGAGGAAATGAAAATCTGATTAACCATCATCTTCTTCAATGTACAATAGTGTATATTTATATGTTGTAGCCTCTAACTGCTTTAACTAATTGACTTAATACAAGGTCCCGTGAGACACGTGACTTCAATACTCCCCCTCAAGCTGGAGCGTGGTACACATCTAACACTCCTAGCTTGGATAACAGATAATGGTGTTGTGCTGCCCCTAGCCCTTTCATAAAAAGATCAGCTAGTTGATGTTTGCTTCCCAAATATTCTGGTTGAATAAGTCCTTTCTTGATCTTCTCCCTAATGAAATGGCAGTCAATCTCGATATGTTTCATTCTCTCATGATATATTGGATTGGTTGCAATTTACATTGCTGCTTTACTGTCACTAAACAATTTTACTGGTGTTGATATGTCAACACTCAATTCTTTAACAAACCTTCTAGCCAAACTATTTCAGCTACTGCTACTGCCATACTTCTGTGTTCAGCTTCAGCTGAACTTCTGCTTATGTTTTGTTGTTTCTTGGATTTCCAAGATATCAAAGACTCTCCTAACTTGATTGCATAGACTGTTTGATCTCCTTGCATTTGGACAAGCAACCTAGTCTGAATCACATAAGGCTACTAACTTTTCTATGTCAGCTCCCCTTTTTAAGAATATACCTTGTCCAGGTGACCTCTTAATGTACCTTACCAGCCTCAAGGCTACATTCCAGTGTGATAATTTTGGTTGTTGCATGAATGGAATCAGTACTTGTACTACAAAACTGATATTTGGTCTGGTGATAGTCAAGTATAGCAACTTGCCCACTAATTTTTGATAACTTCCAGCATCTGTCAACTTCTCATCATCAGACTTCCCAACATGAGTATCATACTCAACAGATGTAAGTTTAAGATTGACCTCTAGTGGTGTAGTAACGAGTTTGGACCCACTTAAGCCAATGTCTTCAAGCAATTCTAAAGCATATTTTCTCTGATTAAGCAGAATCCCAGACTTAGATCTTAAAACTTCAATGCCCAGAAAAAATCTCAACTTTCCCGGGTCTTTCACTTTAAACCTATTATGAAGGGTGTCTTTAGATTCTTCAATCAGCTTCTTGTTGCTCCCTGTGATGAGAATATCATCTACATACACTATGATTATGACTATATCATCTCCATATCTCTTTGTGAATAGAGAGTGATCATAAGAACTCTGCTTATAGCCTGCTTCTATTAGGGCATCAGTGAGCTTGATGTTCCATGGTCGCGAAGCCTGTTTTAAGCCATAGAGTGACTTAAGTAGCTTGCATACCTTGTACTCCCCCTGTCTGTTAAAACCTTAAGGAAATTCCATGTAAACTTCTTCAAACAAATCTCCTTATAGGAAAGCATTATTGACATTCATTTGTGAAAGATCCCAATCTCTTGAGGCTGCAATAGTTATCACTGTTACCATCTTGGCAACTAGTGAGAATGTTTCATGATAGTCCAAACCTTCTTGTTGTGTGTACCCTTTTGCCACTAACCTGGCCTTGTACTTATTTATTTCTCCATTGGCTTTGTACTTAACTTTATATACCCATTTAGATCCCACTCCTTGTTTGCCTACTGGGAAATCAATAATTTCCCAGGTGTGGTTGTCCTCCAAGGCAGTTACTTCCTACCTCATGGCTTTTATCCCCTTCTCATTCTAAGATACCTTCTTAAAGTTTCTTGGTTCTGCAATAGTTGAGACAAGACAAATGTAGGATTGATAGGATTCAGGTAGATGATCATAAGATATATGAGCACTAATAGGATACTGACAGAAGGATGAAGTTTTCATCCCAGTTACATATTCCTTCAGCCATGTAGGAGGCTTAGAGACTCAACTATGATCCCCTGCAACTAACTCTTCAAGTTGTTCACTTGTATGTTGGTCAACAGCCTGCTTACTTGCATCTTGTTCACTTGTGATCATCTGTTGTTGGCTCATCTCAGCTGGTATACTAGAATCTGAGATGTTATCAATACTATAATTGGGTAGGTTTTCCTCTACATTTGTTGTATTCTCCAAGTGTGTTCCTTCTGAAGAAGTGTCATCCACAATATCTTGGTCATCAGCTGAGTTGGTAATATGAGGCATTGCTGCTGGTGTAGGAGTTGGATCCAACAGGAATGAATCACCATCTTTGTTGTCTCCATAGTTGCTTTCCTTGAAAGGAAAAACAGTTTCCCTGAAGGAAACATCTCTGCTCACCAAGAAAGACTTAGACTCCAGGTCACACAACCTATGCCCCTTGTGTGTTTCTGAATATCCCATAAACATTGTTCTCTTAGCTCTTGCAGCAAATTTATCTTCCCTTGATAAAACACTGGCATAACACAAACATCCAAACACCCTCAAGTGTTCCAGTTTTGGTTCATTGCCATGAAGCATTTCATAAGGTGACTTGCCTTTGAAGATTGCAGTTGGGAGCTTATTAATTAGATAAATTGAAGTTCTAATACAATCTCCCCAAAATTTAACTGGAACTGAACTCTGAATTCTTAAGGCTCTTGCAACCTCCAAGATATGTCTATGTTTCCTTTCTACAGTACCATTTTGTTATGGAGTGTATGGGCAACTACTTTGATGAATTATTCCAATTATCAGAAAATAAAACACTGAATTTAAAATTGAAGAATTTTTTACCATTGTCAGATCTCAGTACTTTAATATTCATACCAAATTAATTCCTTATTATTGAGAAAAATTTAGTCAACACAACTATCACTTCACATTTAGACTAAATCAAACATACCCATGTATATCTACTATAGTCATAAACAATTGTGACAAAGTAATATTTCCTATCATATGTAGGCTGCTTATAAAGACCCCAAACATCTAGGTGTACAAGCTCAAAACTACAATTTGTTTTACTTGTGCTATCGGGGAATGTTGTCCTGTGTTGCTTTGCCATTGGACATATTTGACATTCCTGTTGATCATGCTCATCTGCCAAGCCTTTTAAGATGGGAATGTGCTGCATTGATTTCATTGAGGGATGTCCTAACCTTGAATGCCATAACTTTGTGTTATAGTTTCCTTTTATCACTGTTGTTGTTGCTACTTGTTTTATTTCTTCTCTAAGGATATAAATATCATATGTTTCTCTACCAATCCCCATCACCTTGCCACTGTAAAGACCCTGTAAAGGACAGAAGTCAGGGACAATTTTGACAGTGCAAACAAGGTCCTTGGTCAGTTTTGATACTGAAAGCAGATTGAACTTGAAGTCTGGCACATGTAGAACATCTTTTATCTTCTGTCCCTCTGGGATTATTGCACTTCCTATATCTGTTATTTGTGACTTGTTTCCAGTTGGCACCTGTACTTTTCTACCTACTTGAATTCCTAGCTCATTGGTATAAACTAGTTTCTCCTTGCATGATGTTATATGATGAGAGGCCCCTGAGTCAATGACCCATTCAAAAAGACAATCACTCGATAACATGGAAACAATACCTGCCATGTTGAGTTTATAATCACCAACTAAAGATTTGTTTAGCAAGTCTACAAGCTACTTATACTCCTCCTATGTAAAATAATAGCCTTGAGACTGGCTCTCAGAAGAACTATGTCCTTCAGGAGCGTTATTTCCTTCAATTGTTGTATTATTTGCATAGGTCTTGAAGCCACCAACACCCTTCTCCTGCATTGTCTTTCTTTTGCTTTTGAAATCAGGTGGATATCTCACAATTTTGTAGCAATTCTCCTTTTGATACCCCTTATACCCACGGTGTTCATAGACTACACCAAACCTTTTGCCTTTCATCATTTGTCCCCTGCCAGCTAACATGGTCAATGGTTCCTTATTCATGTCCATTACACCAAGAGCCCTTTGGCTTTCTTCTTGTATCACTAAAGCGTATGCTTCATTTACTGATAACATAGGGGGTTTTAACAAAATTTGACTGCGAACATGACCATAAGTCTCATTTAATCCTACTAGAAATTGTACCAGATGTTGTTGATAAAACATTTCAAAAAATGGTTTTGATTCCTTACAATTACATCCTTTACCTGGTATCAAAGTGCCTTGTTCATCCCATAAATCTTTCATTTTAGTAAAGTATATGGTAACAGAATCAGTACCTTGAGTTAGGGTTCTAATTTGAGTCCATAGTGATAGAATCTAGTCAAATTAGATTTTCCAAACCTTTCCTTGAACTCAGCCCAGACCTTCGTTGCATTTGATGCATAGATGATGCTCGACAACAGTTGATGCGACACACATCTCCCAATCCAGGAGAGAACTACATCATTACATTGCTCCCACATATATGCTAATTCTCCTTTGTGTAAGCTCTTCACGCATGTTCCTTCTACAAAACCTAGCTTGTTCTTTCCCAATAAAGCCAAACGCATCGATCTGCTCCACAATCCATAATTTTCAGGACATGTTAGCTTAATATCTATTAGAATTGCTCCAAGCGTATCAGATGGTTGAAGATAGAGCAGATGATGATGGTCAATTTGAGGTGTTGAGGAGTCTTCCATGGAGGACAACTGGTTGAAGGAGAAGAAGCAAATTCAAAGCCCTAATCGCTGCTCTGATACCATGTTAGAAGAATCTAGAAGCTAAGTTAAGGGCAGAGATAATTGAAATTGAGGAAATGAAAATCTGATTAACTATCATCTTCTTTAATGTACAGTAGTGTGTATTTATACACTGTGTAGCCTCTAACTGCCTTAACTAACCGACTTAATACACGATCACGTGAGGCACGTGACTTCAATATAAACTCGCCTCACATGCTCTGCTCAATCAGAAACTGAGCTTGGTCTAACTTAACTCTTATTAGAGCCCGTTTGGATTAACTGATTGTAAATAGCTGATAAGCTTAAAGAGATGAAAAGTATTTATAAGTGATGAAACTGAATTTTTTAAATAAGTATTTGCTTGTTTGATAGAAGTGCTGAAACTAAGCAGTTTAAAAGAAATGCTGACAAGACGTTCTTTTGTTAAAATGACTTAAAACCCCTTTAAAATTTTACAATAGATTATAAATTAAAAAAAATTGTAAAGAAAAAGATGAACAACCAATATGGAATAAAGAAAACGTTAGAAAATTTGTATTGGGAATACTTTTTTGTGAATTAAAAAATATTACTAAGGATAAAAGTAGTAAAAGCCTTGGTCAAACTAAAAATGCTTATAATTAGTTGAAAAGCCATAAGTTGTGGATGACCAACTTATGGCTTATTTATTATAGCTTAAAAAAACTTGGCTTATAAGAACTTTGGATGTTTACCAAACACATAGATAAATCAAAAGATATTTATAAATCATGATCAGTTGATATGCTTAGCCAAATACCCTCTTAGTTCCTCTGGTTCATTTTAATTGTCTTTAAACTTTTAGCATATCAACGTTGATTAAGTAATATTAATTATAAAAATTGTGTGATTAAATTATTCTTTATTTTTCCTCAAAATGAGTAAATATAACGGCTAAGAGTCCTTTTCCATAATTGTGTAAATTATTTATTTGATCAAGAATAGCAACAACTGTAAGCATTTAATTTTTGCCCTACAAAAACATTCCTACAAAATTCAAAAAAAATAAGTTTTCTAATTGTTTTTGATTTTATAGAATTTGAGGAATTCTTTTTTAATTATTTTTTTTGCATTTGGTTGCATTTTTTTTTGCATATTTAATGTTTTAAAATCATAAAAAAATACCATAAAAATGCCCAAATCTTCATTGCATAGTATTTTAGGTTTTTTATTTGCATTTAGTATTTAATTACGTTATTTTATGCATTATTAAATGAAAATCACAAAATACAAGGGTCTTGTTTGTATTTTTAGCTTTTAGTTTAATTTGATAATTTTATTTCATTAGGGATAAGTTGATTAATTAGTAAATTAGGTTTAATTTTAAAAATTGACTTTAAATTAGGATTTTAATTAAAAAATCAAAGGAAAAGAAACAAAGAAAGAAAAAGGGGAAGGCTATTGGAATTTTTACATTCCTATGCCATATATGAAACTATATTACCTTCAATGGTTAAGGTATGATATAATACATTTAGTATACCTAATTACAATTATATACCATTAGTGATTTTTAAGGGTATTAATTACACTCCTAATTTAATGGTATCGTGTATTCCTTCCAATCCCACTCCCCCATGTTTCTCTCTCCAATTCTCACACCTCCACCCACGTTTTCCTCCCACACCCACGATTTCTGGAACGAAATTATATTATACGCATACGATGGGACGAATTTCTTGTTATCCAATTCATCTTCTTCATCTCCAACATCCTCTGCATCAGATGATCTATTAGAGCTCAGATTAAAATCTTGGTTGCAGGCTACTTGAGTTGCTGGAGAATTCTCAACCTTAGCCCAGAGAGGAGCGCTAATTGATAAGGATTGAAGGGAAAACAGAAAATCATTTTTGCAAGAAGCAACTGTGACCAAGATGAAACAAAATCACAAATCTTCTAGGATCGAAAAGCTCTGTACAGTAATCTAACTGAAAGAACTTCAAATGAAGGGGGAAAAAAGGAGCCAGAAACTTGAGAATAGTGCAGGAAATATAAATTCTAGGATTCACCAAGGAAATAATTTCCAGGAAGTTAAAATTATTTTTTGCAGAAGATTTGAAAAAGTTTTAGTCGTTTTTGATTTGTGAAAACAGAAAACAAAGCATCTACAATCAGAATACAAATAATCTACAATTTATCTACAAAATATCTACAAACTGGGTACATTGAATTTTAATATCCCAATTCCCATTCAATTGTAGCATAATTGGGATTTTCGACATAATTGCGTTTTTTGCAGAAGATTTGTAGAAGTTTTAGTCGTTTTTGATTTGTGAAAACAGAAAACAAAGCATCTACAATCAGAATACAAATAATCTATAATTTATCTATAAAATATCTACAAACTGGGTTCATTGAATTCTAATATCCCAATTCCCATTCAATTATAGCATAATTAGGATTTTCGACACAATTGCACGTTTTTTGCAGAAGATTTGTAGAAGTTTTAGTCGTTTTTGATTTGTGAAAACAGAAAATAAAGCATCTACAATCAGAATACAAATAATCTCCAATTTATCTACAAAATATCTACAAACTGGGTACATTGAATTTTAATATCCCAATTCTCATTCAATTGTAGCATAATTGGGATTTTCGACACAATTGCATTTTTTGCAGAAGATATGTGAAAACAGAAAATAAAGCATCTAAATCAGAATACAAATCATCTACAATTTATCTACAAAATATCTACAAACTGGGTACATTGAATTTTAATATCCCAATTCCCATTCAATTATAGCATAATTAGGATTTTCGACACAATTGCATTTTTTGCAGAAGATTTGTAGAAGTTTTAGTCGTTTTTGATTTGTGAAAACAGAAAACTAAGCATCTACAATCAGAATACAAATCATCTACAATTTATCTACAAACTATCTACCAACTGGGTACATTGAATTTTAATATCCCAATTCCCATTCAATTATAGCATAATTAGGATTTTCGACACAATTGCATTTTTTGCAGAAGATTTGTAGAAGTTTTAGTCGTTTTTGATTTGTGAAAACAGAAAACTAAGCATCTACAATCAGAATACAAATAATCTACAATTTATCTACAAAATATCTACAAACTGGGTACATTAAATTTTAGTATCCCAATTCCCATTCAATTGTAGCATAATTGGGATTTTCGACACATTTGCGTTTTTTTGCAGAAGATTTGTAGATGTTTTAGTCGTTTTTGATTTGTGAAAATAGAAAGCAAAGCATCTACAATCAGAATACAATTAATCTACAATTTATCTACAAAATATCTACAAACTGCTGGCAAGGTTGCGAGGCCATATCTGAAGTAGTCTTCCTTTTCACATTCCCATGAAACTTGCTGGCAAGTTTCACTTCACTCTTCTATAATATCATACTTTGTTGGAAGTTAGAGGGTTATGATTTTGCTGATATCCCATTTTAAACGTAAAAAAAAAAGGGATCATGTAAACATACCAAAAGTACTGATTTTTGCTAAGATAAAATTCTCTAATTTTTTTAATGAATAACTAAGTATAGTATTATATATAAGTTTACTTTTTCCTGCAGAAATGGGAAAGTGACCATCCTGTTCTAGTGTGTGAACTGATTTTTACTGATGGAGGCAGTAAGACTTGACCATTCCTTCCCGTCCAATTTCTTTTTCGTAGTAGCAAGGTTGCAAGAAAATTAACGAGAGACGAAAGTGATTTGCATTTGAAAATATCTGAAAGAATCCTATATTCCCTAATATTAGCGCGCCTAAATAAGGAATTCTACTGTTACAATGATTCCATATTTAATGAAATATCTAAAATAATATTTACTTCCCCAATTTTAGCGCGCCTAAATAGGAAGTCTACAGCTACAATGATTTCCTTATTTAAGGAATTATCTATTTTTTGTAGAAAAACTATTAGCATGGCGGGTAATTTTCAAGAACATATTTGGTAATATAGTTTCCTATATGGTATAGGAAAGAAAATTTCCCAAGGCTATTTGAGTTTAAATCGGACTGGGCTTTGATTCAAGCCCAATTTCTTCTCCAAATCCGTGCAAACCCAATTCCTTATTCGATCCGCACCCCTTATAACCGAACGACCCCGTTTCAATATGAACCAATCCCAGCCGTTGATTTTCATGCGTCCAACGGCTAGGAACTCTTCTAATTTCCCCCTTATATCTGTCGGACCGACCCCTCCGCCCTAAACCTAGACAAACCATTCATTCTCTCATCTCTCTAACTCTCTAAACCTAGCCGCCACTACACCCCACCCACCCTACCGGCGACACCACTCCAAACCACCCCAAATCCTCACCCTATAATCCCCATCTTCCCCTAATCACATATCTCCGGTTAATTTCACCCAAAAAACCGCCCAACCCTATGAATTTCAAAATATGAGAAATCCCAGAAAACCCCAACTTTGCCTTTTCTCTGTTTCTCCGGCGATATTCACCCGTTTTGACCTGAAACTTACATTGGTCGATTTTTCTTAACAAGAACAATCGATTAATGTTGGTTTTGGCTCATTTCGAAGCCACCCGAGTTCTTTGCTGGCGTTCTGTTTTGTTAGGTAATCTCCTTCTTCTCCCACTCATCTAATTTTATTTTGTGATTATTGGTTAGTCTCAGTCTTCAATTAATAGCTCATTTTAGGAAAGTAAACCCGTTGGTTTGGCATAAATTGATTGTTTTGTTTTGGTTTGTTTGATTGTGGCTGTTGTTTGTTATTTGATTGCATTAATTGTCGTAGGTTAGTTTTAGGTTAGCTAAGAGCATGTCTAATTAATTTTGATTAGTGGTTTGGTTATGCAACGATTGAGTCAATTGCATCAGTTTGAATTCGTTCAATCAATTCTGAATTAAGTGGATTGTTAGTTAAAGATTTCAGTTTCTGTGTTACTGTTCCCTTTCTTTTCCTTATTTCAATCTGAATAATTTATTTTGGGTAGCTGTTTATAATTACTGAAGTTTAGGAGGAGGTAACTTGGAAAGCAAAAATAGTAAATCTTAGATAGTCATACAAGAAGCTTTGTTTACTTTTTTTCTTCTACGCAATGAGGTACACATTTCAACTTTGATTTCTCTAAAAATATATAATAAAATATTAACTGATGCTTTTAAAGATCATTGGTTGTGATTTGTTATTTATATGCATATTTGGAAATGTTTGATATGGTTGGTACCTAAAATATGTTGTAGAGCTAGTAACCAGTCTGCTGCAAAGTTGAGTCTATGATTAGAATGCTCATATAACTCATGTGTGTGTCTCGAGTATTATTTGCAAATCCCTTCATGAATTTATACAGCTTCATCTTTTTCTTATTATTTGTGCTGAAATTGAGCTGTTCCTTTTTTGGGAATCAAGTTTGTCACCGTCAGGATGAAAAGTTCATGATCACTTGGGCTTGTCTTTTTTGTGTAACTGGATTCGAAGGATAAACTAGGAACAATAGATAAAATTAATTTGTTTAAGATTCATTTGTTGCTAAAAATCTGTAATAATCCTTTTTCAATTCGAAGTTTAAAAGAGTTAGATCATGTATTTATTGTTACAAGACTTCAAGGATGGCTATTGATGTAACTAAACGAGCTTCTGACGTTAGAGTGTTTGAAAAGTGATGTTGTATGATTGATTTCAAATTTAGTAGTTTGTGAAAACAGGTCATTATTGAAAAGTTGCATATTCGGTCGTTTTATGTATAGTCTCAGTAGATAGCTGCGTCTGAAGGGAGGATGTATATAGAAATTTTTGCATTACTATATACTATATGAAACTATATTATCCTCCCTATTTAAGTTTTACTATAATTACATATTATATACCCAATTATTATTTATGTACATTTTAAGAGAAATAATAATAATAATTAGTGTCCTAAAATTACTCTAACGTATCTTTCACTCCCCCCATGTTTCTCTCTCCACATCCCACCCCCTCCCCTATGTATCTTGCACAAGTAAACAACAATTTCACCATTGACAACCATTAAAAAGTTTTGAAGCTTTGAATTTGAATTTGGATTTTCAAACAATATTATTTTATTTGAATTGAGTGTTGTTGTAAAGAATTGGGAATTCTCTCTATGTCTCTCTCTATCTCTCAATCCCTAATTTCAGTAATGTAAAGCGAAGGAAAAGTGAGCAGCAATTTTACCATTGACAGCCATTAAAAAGCTTTGAATTCGAATTTGGGTTTTCAAAAATCATTATTTGTTTGGATCGAGTGTTGTTGCAAACAATTGAAAATATGGTTTGGAGTTTATATCTAAATTTTGAGGATGTTTTGAGAAAGATTAGACTTGATTTGGGTTGAATTTCATATTGAAACTCGAAGAAGAAGAAGAAAATGTGATATACATTATATTTACGAAATTGTAGTAAACTTGTAAAAAAATTGTATTCTGTTGTTTATATATATATATATATATATATATATATATATATATATATAT